>VZTE01003814.1:970088-1001191 GCA_013397775.1 Eulacestoma nigropectus
CTTGGGATGCCTCCCGGGAGCTTAGGCCCAGGAGTTGTAAGAAAACCTCCCGCACTTGGCTGAGTGCTCTCTCTGCGTGCTTGTAGGGGGTTGTGTACGTGTTTAAACAAGGGGGGGAAACTTTAGGCCCCCCTCCCATGCACTTCTGATGCTCTGGCAGATCTGTGTTTGGAAATGATGCCTTTCTGAAGTGATCGCTTCGTATTGGTTTATGAAGCTTTGCGGGGCGAAGTTAAAGCAGGTTGAACATGAGCGACTTCCAGTGTATTTTACAGTCAACAGTAGTTAGCGCACACCCCGTCTTGGAGCGGCTCCGTTTCCGAGAGCCTGTAGTGGTAATGCTCTTGCGGTGCTGCTGCTTTCCTAGCGGAGCTATCGACGCTGTGTGGTGGGAGAGAGAGACACTACAGCCAGGCAACAAAGAACGCGGTGACTGTGAGCTTGGTGAAACAGACCGCGTGAGAAAAAATTAACTTGCATTTGACCTTACTGAAGAATATTTATATATTAAAAAAAATTGTCTAAAATAATAGTAACGTTCTTAGATGTTTTACATGGGACTGAGCCATGAAAAATAACTTCATGACGAATATTAAAAGGGGTAAATATCAGCTAGTGCTGTGAGAGTTTTTTCTTTTAAAAATAAATCCTCTATTGGAATTATTTAGGCATAGACTATATCCATAGCTCACTTAATAGAGCGAAATACTTTCATTCTAGACACATGATGGTGTATCGATGACTGCAGTCAGACTTCTAACAAGTGACTGACGATGATCTTCTATGTGTTTGCTGCTTCTGTGTTCAGTTTCCTATGCCTTAAAGAGACCTCTCTGTCCTTTTTAAGGATTGAAGTGTTTTTCATGAATTTGTAAAAAATAAGGTATCTTTGTATTGTCTTTAGATGTCTGAGTCTGCAAGCTTTTGGTTTTAATCTGTTGTCCAAATTTTCACAGTACATATTTTTTCTTATGATCATATTAGAGCTGTTACTACAAATCTGAATGCCAAACACTTTGGAGTCTGGCTGGTTTATACACATGTAAACTCTTTTCCAACATGCTGTGTTTAAAAATAATCCAATATTTTACATATTAAAAGCTTGACTAAACGTTAGTAATGTAGACACTTTTAACAAGGCGTCAAAAATATTACAACATTGTGAAGCAGTTTTTGTAGAATGTTGCATTTAATTAGCATTACTGTTAATAAAGTAATAGAGATTTAAATGTTAGTCCATGATCACTGAACTCTTTTCTAAGTATTTTTTTCAGAGTTTACATCCTTCCAATCTGTGTCCTATTGCCTTGCAATGTGTGGAATAACAGTGGATGGTGATTTTTTTTCTGTATAGAATTTGCTGATGGTAAAGACTGTAATTTTACTTAGTTTTTATTAAATTTCTTATCAAAAGTTCTGAACTTAGAAATGTACATCAAAATATTTCTTCAACAGACTGATTTATCTGTCTTAGGAATCTGCAGGAGTTACTCATGACCATTGAGAGGTGATGGGCATCTTTCAGTACCACAGCAGTACGTGACATAGAACCAGTGAAAATGCAATGCAGAGGTTGGCATTCATATCAAGAGTTATGGACACAGAAAACTTAATGTAGTCTGAAGTTCATGTGCATCCATTTATTTTCCCATGTAAATAATTACATTTTCCTAACACTTCATTTGCTGCTTTTTAATTAAAATCTCCTACACTTAAAAGTTGCAGGCTTTAAAAAACCTACAGCAGTTTTAGATGGAAATTCTGTTACAACATCTCTTCAAAGATTGGATCTTAACATCAGATGCTAACAGTTTTAACTATCTGTTTCAGCTACCGTTTTTTTCCCAATATGTATTTTGAAGTGCATTCCTTTTACAGTGTTAGGCTTTTAGAATGCTGAAGGCTAAAATTTCAGTGTGCTACTTCCTAGGTAGCAAGATTTGTATTTGTATTCATGTGCCATGTTTAAAATTTTTAAATGTTCTAGCAACTGACATTTTTAAAGTACTTTCTGAGGTACTGTCGCAGAAATGCTCGACATTACAGTATTTGGAAGGCTAATTACTGCCTTGGTCATGTATTTGAAAACCTCAAGACTTTGTAAAAATTAAATACTGCTCTATTGTTTTCCTTTTATTAATGGACTAAGGTATTTGAAAAGGTTTGCAATATGTCTGTGATAGGAAACTCAGTGGAAACAATTTAAGTGGTGGTTTAAAATCAGGTCTACTGGCAGAATTACTTCTCTAGTGTAGTTATCTACCTTGGCGCTTTCTTCA
The DNA here is from genome assembly GCA_013397775.1 of Eulacestoma nigropectus. Lineage (NCBI taxonomy): Eukaryota > Metazoa > Chordata > Aves > Passeriformes > Eulacestoma > Eulacestoma nigropectus. The sequence goes on from VZTE01003814.1 coordinate 972,368, forward strand.
ATACCGCTGTTCTGAAAACAGGGGCGTTTTATGTACACATCCTCTTTCCTGTGCTCCCAATATGGCTAGACAAGCTAGACAAAATGTCTTAAGTGTAGTTCAGGCTACAGTATGAAGCAGAAGAAAGAGGAAATTATAACTAATTAAGTTTATATCTCAGACTATTGTAAAGTAAGCTTTTGGGGGTTGTTCTTTTTTTTTTTTAACAGGAGGTGATCAGCTGTATATGTCTGTTGGTAAAGACTTGTTTTATACTGCTGAGGTGTCTTAATTGCACACTAACACATAGCTGTATGGGAAGAAAAAAATGCTGTAACTCTCAAAGCTTGCATCAGTTAAATTAGAAAGCAAACAGTACAGATACCATCAGTAATGCGCACTTCTAAAAGGAATGCTCCAGTTCTGTGCAGAAAGACCTAATCTTGCACACTTCTCTTTTGGCAGAAAAAAGGTGTGATGTTGCATTTCTTTAAAGATGTGGAAGTGGTTTGGATACCTACCCAGCACGTTGAGATTTGGTTTCAAATCCTTTTATTCTTTAGGGGAGCTGCCAGTCCCTGAAAGGAGTGCCTTAACTGCCAGACCAGTGGGTGTTTCGGTGTGAAGTACTTCTACACACCAGCCAGTTTGATTCTTGAGGAGTAATAGTCACTTAGGAGAGGAGTGAATATGTAGCCCAGGGCTTGATGAAGTACAAAATAATGATATGTATTCAGGTCTTCTTTCCTTCTTACAGACAAATTGTTGAAAGGGTAAAGGAAAGGGATTTTTCTTGGGGCTTGGGTTTTTTTTCCCTAGCATGGCAGGAAATTCTGAAGACTTAAATCTCTGGTCTTTACTCTTATCTGACTTGGCCAGTTCCTACTATATTAGATTAGATATTATATGTAATATACTATATTATAGTATATTATATAATATACTATATTAATATTAGATATTTGAGCAGCACCTATATTGTGTCCTTTTCATTGTAGAGCAGGTCTTGGTTGTTTATATGTGGGTTGTGGAGTGTAGTAGGTGGCATGGCATTTAGGTTCCCTTGTGGATCTAATTCTGCTCTCTTCTAAGACGCCAAATTATTAGATACAGAAGTATAGTTGTTTTAACATACCTGTGAGTATTATCTGTTATAATAGGTCTGGTGAGTGCTGTGTGTTTCCTTAAATGATTTGCTTGTTGCATGTATCTGTTCTGGCTGGCCATAATTGTTTTCTAAAGAAAAAATAATGAATAAGAAATAGCTAATGTGGTTTTGTGTTAACATTTTTAATACTTGATTTTGCCTCTAGTGTTGTATTTTTAAAATTTCAATTCTATGGTTAGAGAAAAGCCTTGACACTTTATACATGTGACAATGCATCTCATGGTCTTTAGTGTCTGAATTTGCTATAATTTGTCAGCATAGAGAGTAAACTCCTCATGTCCTGCAGAGGTCTAACAAAAGAATAGATGTTAGAAATTCTGGGAAAAGATTGTTCTTAAGAAAAAGAAGATAGAAACAAACCCCTAAGTTTTGTTCTTGTATCAGGATGCATCTTCTGGGGAAACTGTTATAGGTTATACTTGGTTATTTGGCCGTAACAGATAATTCAGAAGACCTTCAAATGTGGGAGTTTTTTTGGGGAAAAGCAGTTAAAACCAGGAATGATTTCCAGCAAGGATGTATTAAAAGTGATAGGACAGTTAAGTGGTCCTTTACAAAAGGTATGAGGAGCACTCAAGTGTGGTAATAGTCAGTATGTTAGCATCTAAATCATCAACCTGTGTACATGCATCAGCTGAATAGTCAGTGTGAATTATCTTATTTGTGTAGTCTGAAGTTGTTCAGTAGTTTCTTCAGGCTCTCTAGGAAGCTGAATTCAGTAAAACCATAAACCTTTGATAACTGGGAAGTGCCAGTGCAACCTCAGCATCTGCTCTTTGACCTTGTGATGGTACCGGGAGGTGGCTGGTATGCATTCCGAGTCTGTTTCCAAGGATAAGTATATTTTTATAGTCAGGAAGGAGAGGCTGGAAAAGTACTCATTTAGGTACCAGTAGTGTTGAGTGGAGTTCTGAGTACAAATGTCTGAGCTCAAAGGAGGACAATGTATGCTAGTGCCTAAAAGAGTCACTTCTCATTTTAACAGTACATTGTGAAGAATATGTGAGCTGTTAGCAGTGTGATGTCATAGGAGTGACTTGTGTTTATTGAAGTCTATATTAAAGAGGAATGAAACTTTAGAAAGTTTATCTGAAGGTGGGTAAAATATAACTGGCATGATGTTATGGTAAAAACACTAGTGAGAGAAATTACTTAGTAGCTTTTGAGGTTTTCTGGAGCCAAATTTTGATCTTGGTTTGGGTGGCAGAGAGATCAGCATGGTCATCTCTCATCTGAATGTTCGAATGTAAACCCAAGCGTTCTCTTAACTGGAGTGATCTTCACGATTAAAGTCAGTGGAGGTGGTATGCTTTGGTAATGCCTTCACTGTTAATCACTCATTTAGAAACTGGTTTTAAAATGGCAGAGGAGAAAACTAGGGAGGGAAGCAAGTTTATCTGCATGTTGTTTGTGGTACCGAGTTAAATTCTTTAGTATTGGAGATACAATAGCAACTTTTTCTTCAGAATGTGATGCCTTTGTGTATAAAGCTAAAGCCTCACCTTAATATCAGATCATGCTGTGTTCCTGCAATGTTATAGTTGAGCGCTTGTGATTGCCCTTGTTTGTCTTGTTTTATCAAATTGCCATTTACTTGTCAGCTACTGTTAATGAAACTTTAGAGAGATTAATTATAGGTTAATTCAGTGTACGTTGGCTAAGATAATTAAAGTTGCTTTTGTAGAAAAACTGTTACAGATAACTGCATTGTGCATTGTAGAAATTAACTGCAAGTCTTGTATTGGCTAAGAGCATGTTGCTAATTCCCCTGGTATGTCTTATTTTCTAAATGTTCTCATTTCTGAAGGCAAAACTCAGGCCTTTGGGTTAAGCATCGAGGGTGATGCATTGCATAGGTTTGTATCATATTGATTGTACTTCTTACACATGTATATCCTTGTTTTCAGAGAACAGATCTCTTCTTCCCAATGTCTGAAAGGCCATATCATGTCAGCAGACAAACTTAGTCCTCTCTTACTGGGACAGTGTAGTATTAGTGGACATCACATGCTTTCTGCAGAATCAGTTCCTGTAGGATCAAGTGATGATGGAATTGCTTAGTGCCAGTATGCAGGGACATTTACATTTTGTTTGAATGGTATTAAAAGTCCTCAAATGCAGGAGAGAAGGAAATTGGTTTGAAATGCAGCTGGGTATATGTATTTAAAGGTGGTGATTGTTGTTGTACAAGAGTTAAAAACCAACATAAAACAAGTTCTTACTATTTAATTTTGTTTCAGTAATCAAGATATGTTCTAAATTAGTAACCTAATTACTTACAGGCAGGAATTAGCTCAGTGTCTTAGTGTAAAGTGAGGTAAAAGCTGATCAGCTCAACATTGTCTTCTTGGGCTGACTGACTAAAATGACTTGTGAGCCCCACGGTATTGGTTTTGTTTTTGACAAGTGGAATAGTCTGTTTCACTTTTTTTTTTTCCCAAGAGTATAAACAGCGCTAAAAATCCATTTGCGCCTAAGTTCTTGTTAGATTTGCAGACTTTTTCTATGGAATTATCAATTTAATTCTTTCCAGTTCAGAGAATATTAACTTAGTGTGTGTTGTGATCTTCTCTCAAGATTTTAACTATTGTCATCAACTGCTTCCTGGTGAAGTGTGTTGCTTCAAGCTGATATAATGAGGGCTAGCTAGAACTTTAAAAAGGCAAGTTACTTGGCTTCAGTGGTAGGAGGATAATGGCAATTTGAGGATTCTACAGTCAGGTAGACACTTTTCTGCTTTTCATCCTACTTGGATTTCTTCTTTCTTCACTAGCTCATCAAGCAAGATGTAAATAGGAAGGACTGAAAGTGTACCCCAAGAAAAGCTGGGAATTGAAAATGTAAATGTCACTTGTCCTTCCTCCCAAAAGGAAAAATCCTGAGGATGATTTTAAGATAACAGGCAAAAAGCTGTTCAGCTGAAGTCTGATTATTTTTGCATATTTTGTAGGTCGTTGATTTCTTTAGGCTTTTGCTAATCTTGAAGTAAGGAGAAGTCAAAATGAAGTGTAATGGAGAGCTGTTTTTTCCTTGACTGAAAAAGAGAACCCAGCATCTATACCCAGCAATAATATATTTTGAAGCAGCAGTTAAGAGTTGGTTTTGGCTTATAGCTTATGAAGTAATTTTTAGGTTAAATATTTTTTTTATGTGTCTTATTTTATTTAGACTAGTAAACTTATTGCTCTTAGGGATTAGTCTTAGGATCAGTTTTGAAGAGTCATGATATATTGTTTTTCCATAGATCTTTCCTGATTTAATGTGGACTTATATTTCTGACCATGCCTTTTTGGCCCCTTGTTCATCATATTGCATTCTTTCCTCCTGCAGACCTTCAAACATGAGTCTCTCAGTCTGTTCTCTCTGAATAGGGAAGATGGGCAATATTGGGAAGGAAGCAATATCTGTATGTTGGATCACACCACTTCTCTTTCTTTTGGGAGGAAGGACAAGTGGCATTTACTTTGTCAATTCCTACCTTTCCTCACGATGCACTTACTGAAATTTGTCCTGTAAAAATGTGGTAGGTTATCTCAACTAGCTGCTGTGCTGCACTGGGCTACAAGATTGTGAAGAGCTGTTTTTTTTGAAGATTGGTTTGATTTCAAAAAGGGGGGGGCTGAAGAGCTGGAAAAACTCAACAAGAGATTAACAAAACAATACTACAACAATATAATGCAATAACTGTGGACTCCTCTCTACTAAAATGTCATTTATGATTCTGTGTTGATGGCTCAGTTTTGATCAGTGGTAGGGCCCTCTGTTATAAATTCATCTGCATGATGCTGAACTTGGAATCTGCATGATGTACTTGTTTGAGAAAGCAGTCTTAGAAGTTGAATACCTCAGTTAAAGTTGACATTGGACAATCTGCAGAAATTAAGTTAGGCCTGCTTATTATGTACCAACCTCTTTTTGAAGCCTTCTGTAGTAGGAAAGTATTAAATATTTGCATATATGATATATAAAATTTAGCAACTTGAGTTGCACACTTGAATTTATATATACATTATCCCCTAAGCCAGTTTCTGACCTCTATTGGTGAGAACTTCATACAGTTTCTCCTTATGTCAATATTTTTTAAGCCTTTTCTATACAAATATTTAATGAATGCAGCTGCATACCTAAATGGTTGGGTAGTAAATGTAGGCTGGTTTGTGTTCCCTCTTAAGTGCATACTCTTGTGAAGTCTAAGAAAGATATTTAATGCTATTCATTTGATACTATGTGTGTTAGTGCTCCCTAAAACTTACGTAATTGGGACTTCTGTGATAATTAAAATTCCATACAAATCTTCAGTTCTTGATTTCTTAAAGTTAATTTGAAATTGAGTATTCGGCCTTTAAAGTACTTAACATGATTAATCCGTGCCTGTTAAACTTAATTGCAAATTGTTTAACAATTCACTTTGTGCTTCTGACACTTTTTGGTGAGATTGTGTTTTTTATTCTTGGATGGATTTGTGACAATTGGCACAGCTGATTCTGTCTACTTTAGAAGAAATTTAAATTGCAACTACAGCACTGGGAAATCTTAGATTTTGTGATGGCAGTTTTTTACCTTTCCCTGCTCAACTCCTCTGCTCTAGTTCATTTGCAAAATTAACAGAAGTGTTTGTTCCTCAGTCATTATGGTTCATGGTGTGCTATCTGAACCAAACTATGATGCCAGTCTTAGGAATGAAGTGGCTGAGGTGTCAGCACATGTTCCCTCCTGACAATTCTACTTTTGGGATCAGTGACTTCTGATGGGGGCAGTCTACAGCTGAGGATAGTAACTTAATCTGCTACAAGAAGATTTGCTAGAGCTTGTCTATCAGCATCTTTAATTTAAGCTTGCTGTTCTTTTAGTTCAGCCTCTTAGGAAGCCTTATTTTTTTCTTTATTTGAAAAAAAAAAAACCCACAAGCAGAAATAATAATTGACCTTATTTTATGACCTCTTTACAACAAATTCCATGTTAAACTTGTGACTTCTACTTTGAGAAACCCGTAAGTAGCATATTATTGCTGACCATTGCACCATTTCAGGTCTCACAAATTCATATGTTGTTATATTAGTATATTCATGCAGGTGTATTTCTGAACATTTTTGTTTAGCAAGTAAACCATGCAGAAATGCACTGCATCAGTTTAATATTCAGAACCATAAGCCAGATACAGACATTGGTAAAAAGTGTAAGACCTGTTACTCCTAAGACTGAAATGTTGTTCATGGGAGCTGTGTGAATGGGTGCTCTAAAGTTTGGAGGAATAAGAAAGTGTATGTTTATGGGTTTAGCATGTTAAAACTTAAAGTTCTCTAATAAATACCCCTTGTTTGTATTCAGAATTCCAGAACTGGTCTTGAAAGAGTATAGGTGCATACTTAGAATGATTTGAGCTAGTGGAGCATGAAGATATTCATAAATCTCACTGACCTCAAATAATAGATTCTGATTTCAGTATCTAGTTTGTAACATGATTTTTCTCTGTAACTTAGCATAGTTTTAATCTGTGAATGATAAATAAATACATGGAAATAATATTATTTCTTTTCATAAATTTAGAATTCATCAAGAACAAAAAGATTATGAATGCTTCCAACTTCTGTTGGAAGTTCTCTAGATAAATCTGACTAAAAAGTTTTTTAATATAAAATGTGAACTGACTTCAGGTAGAAAATACATCTCAGACAAGCATCTTCCAATGAATTGGTCAATTGGAAAAGGGTATGTGAAACTTTTGGTTCAAGTTTCAAAACACCTGGAAGAGATGGATCACCTGTGGGATACCTAAAACTTAGCAAACCATGGGATACCTAAACCTTTCTATTTATTATTTCTGCTTTGCAAAAATAAGTTTTGTTATGGCAGACATTGTAGCGTTGGTAGTGCTGGAACAAAATTCTCTGCCTGCATTACTGAGATGATCTGCAGTCTCTGGGGGCCAAAGAAGTACAACTACTCTGAGATACTTTAATTTAAAGTGGGATATTATTAAGAGAATGTCTCTGGTAAACAGATATGTCATAAGCATAAAATCATTGATTTGATTTCAAAAATTGTAAGTTTCTGTAGCTTAGAAGCAAAAATCACAGACTTGACTTGAAAAAAATTGAATTAATTATTGTAAATACTGGGATTTCTGTCTAATTAGTCTGTCGTTTCCACTTGTAATCATCAGTGGCTGCTGCATTGATTGTTTTCAAATTTTCCAATGGATTTATAACCCAACCTAAATTGCATTGTAGTAAGTGTTTGAAGTGACAAAACAGAAGTAATGAATAACAGATAATGTAAATCCCAAAATTTGTTTGTTTCCTTACTAGCTGGTGTTAAAAAGTAACAATAAAATTTAAAGATTTCATCAAGACTTACTGAAAATCAGATATACCTGCTCTGATTTGCCTCACTAACACAGTTGGTTGATTTAGCACTAAATATTAAAGCCACTGACCAGAATTGCCAGTTGGTTGTTCTGAGTATAGAATAATAGAACATGCTGATTTGGAAAGGACCCACAAGTCCAACTCCTGAGTCCAACTCCTGGCCCTGCGCGGGACTCCCCAAGAGTCACACCATGTGTCTGAGAGCGTTGTCAAAATGCTTCTTGAACTCTGGCAGGCTGGTGCTGTGACCGCTTCCCTGGGAAGCCTGTTCCAGTGCCCAACCACCTTTGGGGTGAAGAACCTAAAGAACCTTTTCCTAATATTCAACCTGGACCTCCCCTGACACAGCTTCATGCCATTCCCCTGGGTTCTTCATGGGTGACCAGAGAAGAGATCCTTGCCTGCCCTTCTGAGTTATTGCCATATGAACATTGTTGCAGCTCTTATTCAGGAGGTCAGTATTTTTCTGATGTTATTTGAAAAACTGGCTATTGCTCTATATGCTCTGGTTCCAGGCAGAATGGTGAAGTCACCATAGTGTTCCTGGCTTGTTTAGAAAAAGTGTTTGGGGTTTTTTTTTTGGTCTGTTGGGTTCTCCCACCTCCAAAAAATTCTCACTATTAAATGCTTCCTTAGTGCAAGGACCTGTGTTCTCACTCTGCAAAATCATCAAGGGTAATCTTGCAACCTTGCTTTTGTTTCCTAGTATCACAAAGAGTGCACATAACAAGTGCTCAGAAGGGGTGTGGAAAAAGAAAGTAATATGCAGAGCTGCTAGTGACAAACCTCTGTCTGTGAGGCATTAGGACAATATCAGAGGAACTGCTTTCAAGTAAGGTACCAGTGCTGTTCACAGGGTACCTCCTGGGTTAGAGGTTGGGCTAACCTCTAGGGCTTTTTAGAAAACTGATACTGCTTCACATTTCTGCTAACCTCTTATGAGGAACTCTAAGTCACAAAGATTTGCTTTTGTACTTCTGACAAATGGAAAACATAAATTACTTCTGGCACTTTCTTTCTGTGACAAAGTATTTCCCAAACTGATTTTACTGGCCTTGTATATGGCATTTCAAATCTCAGTTAAAATTCTTTGTTATTAGTATTTTCAGTCTACCAAAGCTTGCCTGAAAGACCATATTCAGTGGCTTCATCATAATTAGACTCTTTGGTGTCTTTAGAAGCAACAGTCGTATGTTCTAGTGAATAAAAGAATTCAAGGTTGGTGCCCAGATGAAACCTGTCACCTGGCCAGGACCCTGCAGAGCCATACCACCCCATGCACTGGCATGCCAGGGAGGGAGCAATCTGTTTCCTGAGAAGCCGTGCTCTCTTTACTTGTGATTAAAATGCAGGTGCCTGAGCTAATAAGTTTTCAAGAATTTGGAGTGCCTAGTTAGCACAGCAGAGACAGAAATCCAATTTATCATGGTTTATTAATTTTAGGCCACTGCCATTTGTGCTGGACCCAAGAACTTCACAGTGTGACTTGATTTTAGTCCTCTAAACTTGTATCTGCAGGCTTTGCTGTTACACAAAGTTTCCCAGTCTCTTACTGCTTAATGGGAATATTGATTAAAATATTTTCATTGCAAATTTAAAATGTATTTTGTTTCAGCCATTACACTGAGTGGTCCTTTGAAAATTGTGCTAGAAAACTGTTCTTAATTGACCTGTGGTCATGTCAGTCCTCCTCATTATACTCTCAGCTCTGTAGTGAAAAAAATTTACTGGTTGAAAAAAAAAAATCGTTGAGACAATCTAAGGTCCTGACATCCCTCCTCTTGACATGGGGGATGAAGGGAGCCAGCAACATTGCCCTCATTATATATTTAGCTGCTATAGCTATGTGATAGCGTGACTAAAATTGTATTCTTGTATTTGCATGTCTTTTCCAGTTCATGCAGCTATTTGGTTCCTTTTTTGCACTGTCCTTAATAAAATCTAAATGACTTTTGTAAGCAAACCACTTTTTTGCTCTTAACTTTCGTCAAATAGCCTTTTAATTAAAAAAGCATGATTTAACTTCTGTGGGCTGTTCCTTATCTGTACATCTGTTCGTGTATTTCTTTTGTTTCATGTGTAAATCATGTTGTGTCTAATTTACACTACTGATCTTTAGACCCTTCTGGTTCTTTTAAGAAGACGAGCAAAACCTATTCTGGGTGAAGGTGCACATTGTTTCCTTACATTAGTGAAATTTGAAGCTCCCTATCTTCTATAAATTACGTTGACTGCTTTATCTTAATAGAGACTAGTCTGGTTTCTCTTTTAAAAGAAAGGATCAAGCCTTTTCTTCATAATGTGACCTAATACATTAAAGAAAATCCCACTGACAGTAAGTATTTAAAATCAGTCTGCAACAATTTCGGTAGACATCAAGAAAACACTGCTGAAATAGTAGTCTTATTTGTATTGAGTGACATTATTGGATCACATTCAAATAGATTCTGTAGTTCTTATTTTTGCCAGAGCCCAGAAAATCCTGTCTGTATGTGGGACCCAAAAATCCTAATCCTAGTCCTAAATCCATGTTTTTAAAGCTCTTCTAAAATGGAGAAAGTAGACAACGTTCACTGCCATCTTGATTTTTATCTGATGTGCAGGGTAAGTGTGTCAATTTCTGTCTGCTACCCTGAGGTGTTTTTCTGTTTCTGAATCATTTGTTGCTGATCATGCAACACAGTTTTGGAATAGTTTTGGATTTTATTTTTTTCTACCATTTAAACACTAGAGCACATAGACTTTGTGTGTGTGTGTGTAGATTTTGTGTGATTTTTTTGGGGTATAAGTGGTCTACTCTGTGAGAATTTGAAACAGTTTAGCTTTGAAAAATCCGTAACTCATCAAAACTTGCAGTCATTTTGGTGATGAAGAGAGACCACTGTTTTATATGCAGATGATCTCTCATGAGCTCAGAGCTTTTTGCTACAGAGAATGATTAAGTGTCTTTCTCTTGGGTTTGTTTTCTGCCGCTTTATTCCGGTAAGCTGGCTTGCAGAGAGCTCTAGTCAGGCCAGAGCCAGTGTGAAAACAAGTGGTAAAGTGCATTGTGATAGAGGATGTCTCTGTCTTGCAGAATCCTATCTTAAGTTCCTGGTAGGGGGAAATAGAGGATGTAACTCCATTGCTCTGAAACATGGGTATATGTACTTGTTGAGGGGTGGGTGGTGTGTATTGCTACATCTTGAAGTTTTTCAACTGTGCTGCTCCATTATGAGAATTTACTGCTGTGAAATCTTGAAAAAAGTATGTTCAGGAAACTGTAGTCTTCTGTTTTAGCTGATCAAAGCTCTTCAAATTGCTAGGCAAGAGAAGGAGCAAATGTTTTCAAACTTTGCAGTGACAAATATACATACAGATAGTAACTTGAGTACTTGCAGCCTGTCAGATGCCATGGTTAGGGTCAGGATAAACCTGCCTGTCTCTTAGAATGACTGCAGTGAAGGCCTAAGAGTGTTCTGTTGTTATGGCTCTGGTGCTTCAGAGTGATATTTGGAATTTTGTCTTCAAATTTTGGTGCTTTTTCCTATTGCTTACAAGGTAGATGCACCAGACTGGGTGGTTATAATTTCTACATATATAACCTTTTCAGTTTACTTTTCATCCCGTTTCATATGCCTGAATCAGAGAAAATATGCTTGCTTTCTTTCTACTCCCCTGTCACAGAGAGAAAACAGAATTTATCTCTTCCACTGGAGCATAACTTTCACTCTTTACTGTTACCATTTGGCTGACCTCTTTGATCTGAAAAACTTTGTGTAAAGATAGTGGCAGTTTCCCAAGCAGCATACAGAAATGCTGATATTGGCCCAGAGCCCCATATCCAGTTAGTATCCTTGCTGACTGTTCTGTCATCTTAGCCTTGCCTTTTGACGCTGAAGTCTGCTTTTTATACGAGCAGGGAATTTAGAGTACTTCGACTTTGCTGTTTTGATTATTGCTAGAATGGATAATTACTCTAGTTTCTCCAATAACAGACTTCTCCCTATATCATTTAGTTCTAGACTCTGCCCTTTTTTTTCCTCCCAATTTTCATCCTCTGCATTTTCATTCCTTTCTCTGACTTTTCTCAGGAAAAAAAAAATGGGTCCTCCTTAGCATTGATATTGTATGCAGCTTCTGGTAGTAGTCTGGAGCAGCAATTGAAGCCTTGACACTTGGTTTTGCAGGAGGGCAAGGCTGACAGTTTTGTGCTGAGAGTGTTTCAAGCTGTCCTGACTGTTGTTGATGGTGAATGCCATCATTTGTGGCACATTTTAGTAATCAGATTTTCTCAGGATGACTTCATAATTGTTACACTATTTTCCAGAATGTTTCAGTATCATAGTGCCAAGTGCATTCTTGTACATATGATTGGTGTTAGGTTGCTGATTTGTCTGCACCTCTAGAGGAAGACACCTATTTGTGTGGTCTCAGCATGAAGGCAGCATCCAGGGTTGTCATTTTGCTGAAGGGTTTACATAGTAATACTTTCACTCAAAAGTTGATATTTTTACAATTATGTAAATGTGAGTTTAAGAAAGAAGTATCTTATGCCCAGAATGTTATGGTTCTTTTTATTCAAAGTATTAGTGTAGTAAAACAGTTAAAGACTAATTTACTGAAGGCTTTATTCTTTAACCCAAAGAAGAACTGCCAAATATGTTGGTAACACTCTTAGATAAGCTTAATTAGGGAAATTTGGCTCTAGATTTTTGAATTTAACAGTAGTTTATGTTCAGTTGGATGTGTGGATCAGTGTGTTCTTATGAAGCTTCAATTTTCTAATACGTGTGTTCCAAAGGAGTCTATGCTCTGGTGGTTCTGGAATGGTTAGTGAAGATGCTGTTGCTTAAAGTGGCTATAAATTAGAGTTCATGTCTTTGGGATTATTTTGGGACACTGAGTTCTTACTTTCTGATTCAGAAGTGCCTGATGGCCAAGCTATAAATATTGGGGTAATAAAATGTTGTGATGTTTTCGTTAGAGAGATTTATCAGCTGTGTTGGTGTAGTGCATATAAATGTGTTTGCATCACTGGTATGTATAACTTGTACAAACTTAATCTTTAGGTATTTGTTTAAGGGGTTGGGTATGTGATGGATTCTTCCAGGTATTGCTCAATAACTTTTTTGAATATATTCTTAATGTTTAGTGCCCTTTTGTATAATTTACTGGGTGGTGAAATGCAAAGATATCCTGCATTCATCAATTGAAAGCGTTCTTACTTCTCTTCCCATTTTCCTATTAAGAATATCTCAATTGCTGAGATCTGACATTAGCACCAGGAGGAAATCTTCGTTGTAGAGGTTTCCTTATCTTGCATTCACTTTTTATTTTGATTTAACTTAATTTTTTTGCACACTCATTTCAGTTAAAACTGGTGTCCTAGTAACTTACCTGTCTTCTACTTTTCTGTTGAGAAACTTGTTTCAGGTGAAAAATTAAAAATGTATGAAAGATAAAGTGAGGACAAATCAATGAATTTTGAACTTGCACACAAAACTAGGAAGACTGACTGGCTGTTGGATTGTGATTTCCCTTTTCTCTTGCTGTTAACATTTTCTTTGTTGCAGTGGGTAGTAGTAAGTAATATGAGTTTATGGAACTAGTTTTAGTTGTCAGACACTTTGGAAAGTTCTAATGATGTGGCAAAATGTATGTTTAGTTTGGGTTTTTGGGGGGTTGGTTTGGTTTTTTTTTATAATAAGTAATTGTGTACATGTTATTATAAGCAAGTGTGAAGTACAGGTTAACATACATTTCACTGTTTATCCATTTCACTGGCAGAGAATATTAAAGATGACTGAGAATTTTTTTTTTGTGTAAAAACCAAAATTTGTTATTCAACTTTCAGCTCATGAGTTCGGTGGGGAAAAATGACTTTAAAGATGCTACCAAAGAAGGAAAACGTTTTAAACAAAGTTTATAACACCACTGTTTGAAGAGTCATCAGTTTGATTGGTGTAAGAATTGAGAAGAAATACTTCCTTAAGTTCAAATGATGTGTTGGAAGTTCCTTGCACTAGAGGATTCACTCCATGATCTTAGGCAAAGAAAGGTTTCTGCTGAATTCCACTTTCCTAAGTGTTGAATCTTTGTTCCTTAACATGATTTGAGAGTTCTGATGAGGGACTTAGGTCACTTAGCTTGCCAGTGTTTTTCCCTGACTTCCATAGTCATGTTTAATATCTTAGTTCAGCAGCTCAAGGGATGATACGGTTTTCTGGACGGGATTATTGCACCATTGCATACTAAAAAGTTTGCCTGCCTTCATGTAGAAGGGAGTCTTACATTCCTGTGAATTCATGACAAATTTCTAATGTTTTCTTAATAAAAAGAACACGTGCTTTAACAAGGTTTCAGAAACTGAATGGTCTTTGTTTGATTTAGTAAAAGAGTTGAACTGTGAAAAAGCTCTGCAGCCACAGTTAAGTACTTGAATTCACTTTGCAGAACTGAGTTTGTTCCTGTCAGGATTTTATTTTGATTTGTGTAACAGATTGCTAACATTTGGCCCAAGAGTCCACTTAGATTTAATAGGAAAGAAAGAGACTGGTTTTATAAGGTACAGAAGGTCTCTAATGTTAGGCCTTTATAGCCTTGTGAAGTTTTCTCATGCATTTTTATTATGAAGTCTAGTAGTGTAGGTTATTTACGGAGCATTTGATTTTCACGTCCTATAGTGAAATTTTGGTAATACTTCACATGAAATATTTATCTGCGCGTTTTCCATGTCACCTGTGTTTTAAGTAACTGTATAGTATAGGTTTGTACAGCAGGCTTGCCTTATAGTGTGACCAGGAATCGTCATGAGTTCTTTGGTCATGCTTGGCATTGTTCCTGCAAGTTTAACAGATCATTGTGATAAAAAACCGGGAAAGGTGATTTGTAATTTTTTTCCATTCCCAAGTGGTTATCCATATATGAATTCTGTTGTATGCCTGAGGTAGTACTTTTCTTTGTATTAGTGTTTGACCAGTAGGTGTGCTGTTTCATCAGTAGGTGATCTGTTTAATGCCTTCTGCTGCAGAAAATGAAGATTTATCTCTGTTATTGCTGCCCTTTTTATAAAGGGGAAAAAAAAAAAAGCTCTTGCTTCTGAGTTGTGGATTATACTGTTTACACAAAGATAATAAAAAATACTGGTTGAATATCTTCAGGTACTGAATGCACAGAGATGTTCAGATATAGAACTCACTGTGTTAAACACTTGGGTGATTAATTTATCATTTTTATTTGGGAGGAAATGTGCTCAAAGATAAATGAAAATTTTGTGGTGCTTTACACCCACAGTGTTTCAGAGTATGCTTTTTAAGAGAAACCAATGCTTCCCTTTTTACTGCCCTGTTTACATCATCAGGAAGATATGCAAATGGTTGTAAATGTGTGGTTGCTTTTCTGTGGTGTTTTTTTTCTTTTTGTAGATTTTGTTTGGGTTGTTTAGGATGAAAAGAATCAGTAGGTGTTGGTGAGATTTTTTTGAGGGGGTGAGGAGAACTCACAGAATATGGTTCCATGATACGCAGTCCCATTTGCACTTGTCTCCCTGCTGCGGGGGCTAGGAGTTTGTACTTGTCTTTGTTCTTACCTCTACCTCCGTGGTCTCAAAACATTTGCTCCTGACCCTTATGCCAATCTTGTCACCTTTCAGATTATTGTGATCTGTTCTGGCATGCCAGTTTGACCAAAACCAACCAAACCAGAGTATTTTATGACATTCTACAACCTTGTTGAATTAAAATGACTTGGTGACTGATTTGACAAGCTTCAAAACTGTCAGAAAAGGTAATGGCTGTACAACCGAAAAGCGGAGAGCATAAGGGAGCAGTCAAAAGCAAGAGTAATGAGACTGTAGGTCTTTGGCAGCAGCAAACTAGCACAGCTTAACAGTCCAAGGAATCATACTGACAGTCTCTTTTTTGGTTCTTGTCATAAATTCATGAGCTACGGATTCTGTTTGGAAGGCTGCAAAAGTAGGGCACACTTGAAAGCCTAGTCAGCTTTGTTCTGTCCTAGCAGTTGGCCGAGTTAGTTATGCACAAATATATGAATTATGTGAGTTCCCTGAAAAAATTACTGAAATGTTTGCAAATATTAAGTAATGTGACTGCCACAGTGTAAAGAAACTACAGCACTGCAAAGTCTCAACAGTTTTTTCAGCCTGCAAAATTTTGAGTTTTGACTTTGCCATTTGTCTTCTCAGGGCTGAGAAGCATCCCAGCAGATTTCATGGACATGAATTCAGTTAAGCATAATCCTCTGCAAACTTCAGCTCTCACCCATTGGTTCTTTAGGGGATGTATTTGCCATAGTTATCCATTGCACTTGTCCTGGCTGAGGATAGTTTCTTTATTCCGTAGTAGCAAGGGCTTCTGTCATCTTTGTCTAACAGGGCATCTCATCATAGTAGTAATACTGAAATGGCTAAAAATATTTATACACACTGCTATGGCTGGTATGCATTGCTTACAGTTCACTCCGGAAAAATCAACTACAGATTATGTTAATTAGACAAAGAAAACCTTAGAGAATTATGCCCATGAAGAGAAAACACTTCTGAAGGAAAATTTTAAAATTTATGCAGCAGCCTTTTAGGGATTTGCTCAGTGAAACAGCCACCACCATCTCAGATGAGTTTAGGAATGAAAATCTTGTGACATCACAGACCTGAGTAGCTAAAACAGTTTGTGAGTTGGTTGAGTTTTTTTTTCCTATAAATAATTAGAGAAGAGCTCACATGAAATGTGGTTGTTCTGAGTTTGTGGTATGTGATTGTGAGTTCTGTGAAGTGCAGAGATCAATTGTATAGTTTTGTGATTGATGTCCTGTTTTTCAGAATGTCAATTTTTAGAAGTCTCAACCTATTTTTGTGGTCAGAAAAAAAAGTCAGAAGATCCTTATCCCCTTCGCCCCCACATACCTATGAGTAACATAGCGACAGAGCTAATCAGGTTATATCACTGGGGATAATTTTAAAAAATCTTTTAAAATCATCCCTGACATGCATTCAGTTAATCTTGCAAAATGGAGTTCAAAAGAGAGCCTGAGGAGGACAGCCACATGAAAGAAGCTAGCACATGTATCTTTGTTACATAATGTTGTAAGATTTTGCTTTTTTTGAACTTGAAAAGCCTATAGCTAAATCATATAAAATTAGAAGACGATCTTGGTCCCGGTATAATCTCTGAAGACTGTTGAATTAGATAGCTAACGTTTTGGCATTTTTGGATGAAAGGTTTTGATGAATAGCTGTATTTCCATTTTCTTTAGGTGAGGTTTCTAAATTGAATTCAGCAGATATTGGAATATTAAAATAAGGAGAAATTTGTCTTTCTTTAGAGTATTGTAAATATGGCTTAAGAATAACTTGCTATGGAGTACTAAACTAATGCCATTTTGTGTGAATTTAATTGTCAGGTGAGATGTAAATTGTGGAATTTTGTAACTTCAGTTTAATTTGGGATTAGTTAATTTAGTTTTGGTTCAGTCACCTCTTTGACGTGACAGTGTCGTATACATACTAGTACCCGTGAACATTTGCTATAAATACTGTGTTTTACATAGTGAAGCAGTGGCAAGCATTGACAGTAAAAACAACATGCTAAAAAATATGTGGCTTAAAATGAGACCAGAATGCAAGATCCTGAGCAAACAAGGACTCAATTTCAAGGGGGTCCAAGGAATCTTATTAGCGAACTAAAATAGCAGCAGTGTTTTTAATTTCATAGGGAATATAACCACTGTTTAAAGCAAGGACAGACATATTTACTTTTAAGACAATGAAAGCTGAAGTCTTAGCTGTGACTAGGTGATAAGAAATTACTCTCTTGTTATCATGCTTCTGGCTGTCCTGTGAGATCTGTTAACAATCCCTGGAATTCTAGGAATTTCTTTACTCTTCATTTGTTATGCTTGAAGGTTTCTAAACGTTTAAAAAACTGCTAAATTAAGGTAATTCCTTTTTTCTCGTACTGTTATGTCATATTTTCATTGCAGCCTGTAGGCATCTATGTTATCCACTCATATCTATATATAAAATAAACATTTTTTGTCACAGGGATTACTGGTGCTGAAGATTTCATTAGAACTGAGTATTCAAATGTATGCATAGTTGTAGCCTATTAATCTAAGCCATGGTGGGATGCTAGGGTGGTATATCTGTGTGCTGTTTTGGGGTGATGTGGGTGTCAGACCATTTAATGAGCTGTAGTGTTGGATGTTTCTGTGAGCTCCCTTTTGAAACAGCTTTGTTCTTTTTTTTCCAGGTTTTCCCTAGTTGTTGCAGAGACTGCCCTCTGCTGTGCTCCTCACCACAGTTTAGGGCTTGTCAGCACAACTGTGTTGGGGCTTTATAGAGGATACAAAATATGAACAGAACCTAGAGTCTAAATACTATATTACTGAATTGTAAAATATGCTTAACTGACCTTGGCAAAAGTCTCTTAAGATTTTTTTGTCTAGCTGTGATTTTTTTTAGCAATAAGCTTCTTGAAGCCAGCTCAAGTTTGTTTCTGTTGTCATTCCCTGTCACCCCAGCTGAAACTTTATTCTCCTCTGTGTCTATTTTTCATTTGATCTAAAAAGCAGAAATTAATGATGATGGGTAAATGGTAGTGTATATTTAAAACAAAGGGGGTTATGGTATATAAGATGTTTATTCTTAGTGTTTCCAACGATTGTTTTAAATCTCAGTCAACTTGGGAAGAATTTTAATTGTGTAACTGAAAAGAAAGAAGTATTGATAAATGTAGTAGGAAGTCAGATTTGTTACGACTAGAGAAAGCTTCATGTGGAGTGGTTCTGTGGTATCATGTGAGTCGTTTGACCTGTGCTATCAATTTTAGCTGATTAAAGGAGCTCACTATTGCTATACTAACCAAGGAAGCTTGCTGCTCATAGAACATGCAGCATGTGTCTTTCACAGTGAGATGGGCAGGAATTTAAATAAACTTTAATTGTTCCTCCCTCTTCATACAACTGCTGCAATGGTATCTTGCGTATATTTTACTGCAAAAGTGGAGTTGCTGAAAGGAGGTCTGAATGAGGTGGCTGGTGATTGACATGATGTATGTCTCTTATTGGTGCCTGTTTTTCATGGAAAACACTTTGTTCATATCCGTTTTGTAGGGAGTTGCCTTGTGTCTTTTGAAGATGTTTGTGTAGGCCCATTCTTGAGCTGTGACTTTTTTGATTGGTGACATTGCATTAACAGATAAACAAGCCTAATAAAATTAAATGTCTTAAATAGACCACAGTTCTTAGATGTAATACTAATGTGATACAAAAATGTGCTTATAATGTCCCAGGTTTGCAGGCTTAGCAATTTGTTTATACCATTTATAAAACTGGAATCTAACCTTAGCATCTGAATTTTAATTTTCATCAATTTCTCTGTGCTTTAATGCTGCAAATTAACATTATTATTGTTCTTGTACAAATGTAACCTAGAAACTGCTAACGATGAAAATTATGATCAATTTGAGGGTTTAGCCCTTTTTGCTGTTGATCCACATATCTTGCACATTTAAGTGAGCATGGAATACTAAAGCCTCTTTGCATGTCCGAGAGCCCTTTGAAATTCACATGTTGTACTGAGTTACTGTGCTTGACAGGTGTTAAAATGAATTCTGTTTTGAAATTATTGGAACAAGAGTCAGCTGGATATTAAAGAAAGAGTTTGCTTCCAATACTAGGGTGTATGCTAGAATATCTAGTAAGAGGAAAGAATAGTTTAAATAATAATATTAGTCTGAAAAAACAAACCATACCAGAAGTAATTTTCTTGAACATGTTGCAAAGCTAGTGTAAAGATTTTTTTTTCCATTATGGATTTTAAAGAAAAGACGTATCAAGTTGTGATAAATTTTGTAACTTTTACTTATTTTTTAACAACTCCAGGCTATAGCCTGAAATAGTTATTTCAGGTACTATTAAGAGTCATAGGAAATATCTGTGAAGTATTTTCTATCATAAACTCTAACTCTCATCAAGCAGTGATGGTGAATTTTATGCGGTACAACATGGTTTATATTGTATTTTCCTTTATGTAATTGGCTTCCAAGTCTCCTAATCTTCTAGATTCAGTGAAATACCATTGAAGAAAAAATGATGCATAGGAGATGATGCAAGGAAAGCTGAGAATTAATTTTATTTTCCTACATCGAGCTTCCATTTGTAGAATTATTGAACTGTTTTACTTTGCTACTTTGTGATTTTTATGACTTAGGTTTTGCTTGCCTAGAATCTCAAGTACTGAGTAAAAATACCAGAAGACACACTATTATTTGAGCCGTTAATAATACATGGCAGAGATCTCTAGCATAGTTTTAAGCTCATATTTTATTAGTAGTTCAGATATTGGGAAACATCTTGTATGTGATTTTAATCTAATTTCTAATCCACTTCAGCAGCCTAGACTTCATCTTCCAGTTGTTTTTAATAAGTATTTTAAAATGCTATATCTGTTGTAGTATATGGCTTTAAGCTGATGATAAATCCTTTGCCCTGTGCTAATGTTTAATATATACTTCTTGCGTTTATATTAAAATTACAAATGTAGGTTGGGCTTTTATACTCTAATCTGTGCTGAAACTAATGAAATTTCACTGGAGGTAAGCACTGAACTTCCTTGCAGTCATTCAGAATTTGCAGCTTTAATGAATTTTAAAAAGGGAACTATCAGGTCTAATCATACTTCTAGCACTGAAAGAATTTTAAGCACCACTGAAATGTAACACAAAACCTCAGCATTCAGAAAATGTCATTTTTGCTCTTTGAAAGTTGCTGAAGCAAAACAAATTTAATTTTACTGTACAGAATTTGGTTGTTAAAGCAATTGGGATTGCTATGCATACGAACCACAGTCCCCAGGAAGCAAGTGAAAACTTAAACCATCTTACAGTACTTCTGTTTTGATCCCTGTCAGTACATATTTTATACAAGCATCTGCCTTGGACACCAAGATGATTGCATTTATGTGTGTTTATTCTTTTACAGAGCTTTTGGGGTCTGTGCTTTGTTTAGTGTATTCAGAGTGTTTAAAAAGATGTTAGAAGCCTGACGTTGTTAGCTGCATGAAGAACGGCAGCTTGTGAAGTACAGTATTTTTGAGAGTAGTAAGTATAGTTCGCAAGACAGTACTTGCGGTTTTTTCTTTAATTTTGCTGTTAGGAACTTGCATCAGAAATACGGTTTGTTTGCTGTTCATAATTACTTCCCAGTCAGAATTTTGTATGATGTCCGATGGTGACCAGAGTGGCTGAAGGGCTCTTTCTCAATAGCTGTACTAACATTATCAGTTTTTAGAAACCTTCCTCTGGAGGCCAAAAATAAAAATAATCTGACAAGAAGAGACTTTCATATATGCACTCCAGGACTGTTGGTAAGACTTGCGATACGAAGTTGGACAGAGAGAGTCATAAATCTGCTTTATTTGGAAAGCTCTACGTGTCATGTTGAAACACTAAGATTCCCCAGTTAGATATCAGCAGTTCAAAGCAAGATGGTCAAAGCCATGGTTTAACTCTGTAAAAATTTGAGCAGTCAAACTGTGTAACAGACACTTGTACATATCTAGAAAGTATAGGAACTGCTACTACCAAGTTCTGAAATGGAAAGGAATTCTCTTAATTACAAATGTTATTATATAGATTGTACATATGAAGTAGTAAAAATTAGTGTTTGTGAGTAAGTCTGTAAACTTTCCTCCATAGTACTAAATATTAATTTGGCAAAATAAGCTTCTCTTGGGCTGAAAATCTGTTTTATTGGATAATCATCAATTTGCAGAGAACAGACTTGGTGTAACAACCTTCCCTTATTGCTGCTATCATGGAATTTTTAAAATTGCAAAAGAAACCTTCAGAAAGAAAGGCCAAGAGAAGAGTTTCTGAAATTATTCATCTTAAGACTTCTGATGCCATGCATATAGGTTAAAATAAAATTTTCT
Source organism: Eulacestoma nigropectus (assembly GCA_013397775.1). Classification (NCBI taxonomy): domain Eukaryota; kingdom Metazoa; phylum Chordata; class Aves; order Passeriformes; genus Eulacestoma; species Eulacestoma nigropectus. Next base: position 993,813 of record VZTE01003814.1, read on the forward strand.
GTTCCTGGTATGTCCCTTAACCTGAATCTTATTTTTAACCTCAGCTATACCACACCTTAATTTGAGAACCAAGTTAAAGATTTTATCCATGTAATATTCTACATTTTCCATCCTTAGGACCGTTGTGGAGAGGGACTTGAGAGCTGGTCTGATTTTTTTTTTTGTTACATGTTTATTTCATTTGTTGCAGCTGGGCAGTAGCATTTTTCCAAAACAGTCGGAGACGAGGATTTGTGATGTCTGATGCAGACTTGAGACAACAGGAAGGAGAGGGGCTTAGGTTTGGAAGGGGTCAGCCGTTATCAGAAGTTCTTTGATTAGAGGAAGTTGTTCAGCATTCCATACTTGCAGCATGCTTATGCTTTTATGGATTACCAGCTAGTTATGTCTAGTGGTCAGGGTTTTGCATAGTTGGTTTGAGGTTTCCTTAACATCAAATTTTAGGTTGCCTGATAACGTGATATTTTGTACCATCTTTTGTATAATCTGAGTGTGATTCTTTTGCTGTACTGTTTATTGCTTGTTTCAGAAGTATCTAGCTTTCTGGGACACTAGAAATACTTTTTATTAAAAATTCCAAGTATCTTAATTTGTCGTTGTGGTTTTCTGACTGTTGCTGTTAAAGTGTGACAGCAAGAGAGCTCTCATTTTCTGTAGCTTTTGTTTCTTTTTTACTTGATTGACTCAGACCCTGAATACTGAAAGTAGGCAGCTATTATCACAGGTGACTTAAATGTCTTGGTACCCTGTTCAAAGAATTTATATGTCCTTTGTGTCTTGCACACAGTTTATACTGAAAATGTGAGCAGTGTTACTAAGGTTGCCTGTTAGTAATATTTGCTCCAGACTATATTTTTGTTTCTCTTGTCTTCAGTTCATATTACTAAACTAAAGAGATTTTAGATCTTCTCACTCTGTACACAGATATATGAGGTTTTGGTGTGGCATTTTTGTAGCTGGTACTTTTAAATTTGATGGAGGATATGTAGCTAATCCCACTGTAAATACTCTTGACCAGTTTTTAAGTATTGACCATCAACTCAATTTTCTGATGATTCTTCCTGATTAAGATTCATTAGAGAGTGTGACATCATTTAGCTTACACATGATTGAGTGTATAGTTGTGTTTTCTTGCAGGTCCTCACACCCTGGTTTTGACTTTTTTAGTGTTGATTAAATGGATATTATTCATCCCCTCAAATTGTTTCAGCACCTGTTGATTGTACCCTACAGACTCAGGAATGTGAGTTTTCTTTCAGCTTGTCAGAATTGAAAAGAGGTGAATATAGCTTTGAAAAGGCTCAGTGTTCAGACAAGCTATGGCAAATACAGCTTGAATTAAAAAGAATTTGAATTATCTTCCATCCACAGTTAAATTAGTGGTCTTTGCAATTTTATTGTTCATAATGAGGCTTCCGTTTTGAGGATCGATATTTCTGTACAGAGAAGTTGCCTTTTCAGAAGGGGAAATGTAGCTTTCTGAGGATCATTTTGCTAAAGTTTTATCCACCTTTCTCTGAACTTTAGAGAACTTTTTTTTTAAAGTGGTGCTTTATATAACCCTGTCTAAATACTAACTTTATGTGGCTTTATTCTTTGAAAAGCTGTTCTAAGTTGGGCACTAAGTGAAGGCTTTAGAGGTAGTAAATAATTGTGGGGTACTTGCAGTGCTAGCCCCAGTACTGTGCAGTTTTTGATCGGCTTTTTTTGCCTAGTTTTTTTTTCTGAATGTGTGAATGTTGAGCACTGGATGTTGGAGCGCATCAGTGGAGTGCAATTAAGTGTCTTTTAAGGGCAAAGAAAGAATTTTTGCTACCACAGAAATGCTTTAATTTAATTTTCTTCTTGGGAAGATTTTAGTAATTATTTTAGTAGCAGGGGCTAGACAGGAAACAAGTAAAGGAAATAGTTTTGTTGTTGCTGTATGCTGTGTGCTACTTCTCATGAAAATGAAAAGCTGTACGTATTTAGAATTGCAAGCTGGCAAAAACTTGTGTGGGAGTTTATATTACTGCTCCTCCCAAACAGAACTATAGATATTTAATTTTCAACTTAATTACAACATAAACATCCTTCCCTTCCTCCTCCAAACACAAACATTTGGTGTAAGAATGTTGGTGATTTTGGTTTTTTGGGGTTTTTTTCTGTCTTGGTGCTTCCAGTGTGTAGTAAAACTTAGAGATGTTTCCTATTATTTCCTCTCAGTAAATTAAAATGATAAAAAGTAACTTGAAAAATGACGTGTATTGGTAATATGGTATGCAACTATTTGTTAGTTTGCTGATCTTTTAATTGAGGATAACATATCACTGACAGAAAGGCAATGTAGTATAAAGCACACTGTTACATGTATTGTATTTGAGGTGTGTGGTTATATTTATCAGGATACCTAAGCTCTTTAGCCTGAATCATCAGGAATAAGAAACCAGATTAAGGTGTGTGTAGTATAGTGGAATGTCATACTTGACTTTGGAAATTAATTATTATTCTCTGTCAAATCTGTATGTCTGTACGCCCACACAAGGATTTTTACTCTTGTATTTAATCCTTCCTGCTTTAATGCATACCTATAGGAAGTATTAAGAGTAGCTGCTAACCAGAATTGTCCAACCCTTCTCCTAGGACTTTATCTCTACTTGGCATTGTGTAAGTGCAGCTCCTGTCTGTTTTAGATAGTATCTTATGAAGGAGCTCTATGTCAGACCTGTCTTCTCTCAACCCAGGAAGCATTGTTTATATAAAATTCCTCAATTTATAAACAACAAATGCAAATATCTTTACTTGCATTTAGTGTATACTCAACTTCTTACAAACATGTTGTTCATAACAAGTTTTTCATACTTAGTGTTTGTAGGATTGTAAGCATGGTTTGTGTTAGAATTTTTAAGAATGAAAGAACAAATTAAAACTTGAGTGAGAGCTCGGAAAGCTGCTTATTTTCAATTGTGTTAAGTGCAGAATCACCTTGGTTTTGACTGGGGAATACAAGAGATTTTAATGTTAGTTTGAACAGTGCTCCTTTTCTAACATTGGCATCTGAAGTCTACCAAAATATGTGAGATGGATTTGTGAGGATTCTGTAGTTCTTAGTAGGGGAAGAAGCAGTATATATATTTGGATGAAAAGGTCCGTTGTTCTGATGCTTGGGGGGCTTAGGTGTTTTCTTATTGATCCAATTACTCACTAATTTCTTTTCTTTTGAATATCTGTCCTCAGATTTTCCTCCTGGATGCCTCTTCAAGCGTCTTGTGATGGAAGGGAAATATTTTTGAATTTATAATGGATTTCACACAGTATCATAACACCAACTGGCCTAATATCAGCATTTTGGTTTGAGGAGCATAAGCATAATTACAAATAATCATGACAACTTCTCATATGAATGGACATATCACAGAAGATTCTGACAATGAAGCAAAAAATGTGGACCTTGTGTCTCCTGAGGAACCTCAGAAGCACAGAGAAATGGCTGTTGATTGCCCTGGGGACCTGGGCTCCAGGATGATGCCCATGCGGCGGAGTGCTCAACTGGAGCGAATCCGTCAGCAACAGGAGGACATCAGGCGTAGACGGGAAGAAGAGGGAAGGAAACAAGAACTGGACCTTACTGCTTCCATGAGGCTAAAGAAACTAGCACAAATTCCTCCTAAAACTGGAATAGATAATCCAATATTTGACACAGAAGAAGGAATTGTTTTGGAGAGTCCTCATTACACTGTGAAAACACTAGGTAGGTAAAATGCAATGAGTGGGCTAATGGGGTAAAGATTTATTTGATATTAATGCTCTTTTAGACCACTGAAAACCTACTTTAGCTAATTTTTCGTAACAGATTAAAAGTCTTCTGGTCCTTTAGATTTGCGGTGGTTTGGAGTTTTTTTTATTTAGCCAAACATGAGGCTATGTGCCTCAGCAAATGGCTTTTCAAAAGTGATCCTTTTGGGGAACAGTTAAATACCTTGTGGATAATAATTAATTCAGTCAGTGTCTCTATTTTCTTAAGGCTGGGGAAAGCCATGTAAGTAATACCTAATTTTATGATGTTTGATGAAGTGTAGACCAGAATAAGGAATGAATAAACACAGATTGTGTCTGTGTTTAAAATCATTTAAAATAAAAATGCAACAGTTGCTAATACTTCAAAGAGAAACATGCTAGTGTTTTTTTCCCATTCTGTCTTGCATTATCAATTGCCACCTAATATAAATGTCACACCAATACATGTCTTATAAAGTGTTGGTGTTGATAATGAAAATCTGCTTACACATTGATGAAAATGTAATGTTAATAATTTTTGAAGAAATAGATGCTGAAATTTTTCATTTATAGTTGTCATTGTTTTAACTATGCTTGTTTAGAGAAAGTTTCTAACCTTTCTTCCTCAAACATAAGTATTTTAAATAAAATGTGGTGTGTCACTGGAGTGAAAAAGATGCACTGGGAATTTGTGGGAGTCCAGTTCAGATTTCCAAATCCATACCTGTTCAGAGATCCAGATTGCTTTAAAAAGGCAGCCTTTTTTTCTGGGCTGCACTAAAGTTTCTTGATTTTTTTTTTTCCTATTGGCTGGTAGTTGAGAATACAGAGTGAAAAATAGCTATGAAATTGCAAATTTCTTCTTTTTTATTTCATCTCTAGTATATTTGTGCCCAAGCAACAATTCTGCTAAAGATGTGTCTCTGCTCCGTAACCTCTGTTAATCCTTATTGTACAAATCCCTCTTTAGGAAAATTTAGATTGAAAATTTAGATTTTTTACTTCATCTCTAGTATATTTGTGCCCAAGCAACAATTCTGCTAAAGATGTGTCTCTGCTCCGTAACCTCTGTTAATCCTTATTGTACAAATCCCTCTTTAGGAAAATTTAGATTGAAAGGGTCATCAGGAAGTCATCCTGTTCAACCTCCTGTGAAGAGCAGGGTCAGTTATGAACAAGGTGGGTGTACCTTGTTTTAGTGCATGGCCTGTCAGCTGAGAGATCTCTTTGTAAGAAGGAGATTCTGTACTTAACTTCACGAAGTGTTAGGTATTTGATTGTAAAATTCTCTCCTTGGAGGGAACACAAAGCAGAAGATACAAAAATGGATGTCAAACAGTAAAAGTGACTTCAGTTGGGACTTGTTTAGCCACAGTGGTCAAAAGCTGTGAAGACTGACTACTGGAGGAATTAGAAATTGAAACTAGAGAAGGGAGGAAAGTAACTTGGAGTTAGAAAGCTGGGGCTAAGGTTTCACGCTGGAGATGGTGAGACCTTGGAGGGAGGATTGGTGCAAACCAATGGGCAAAGCAGCTACCCGTGGAAGCTGGTAGGGATGAGAAGTGAGTAACATGAATTGGTCTGACATACTTGAGAACCAGTTAGGAGCTAGTGTAGACTAAAGCTGTTTGAACAGGAGAAAGAACAGTGAAGAAATTACTGTGATGACAAAAGGTAGGTTTTAAAATCTCTCAGTGGGGAATTGAGAAGGGTACCAGCTGTGGGAGAAGCTGAGGGATTGTCAAAGACAGTATTTGTGAAAAGCTGGAAGAGGAAACTAGTTTTGGCTCAGCAAGAATAGAAGATGGGAAATTGGTATTGAATGGAAGCTACGATTCTTTGAATACTAGATGTAATAAGAGAAATGCCCAAACATCAGGGACAAGAAGATTATAGAGGTGTGTGTTTGGAAAGAGGTACATTAGGAAATAATACATGGTATAAGGTGCATCTTGAAGAAAAATTACTAGGTGACTTTGTCTACTTTTGTAATTGAAGTTTGGGTCTTGTCATTTGGATCAGTAAACTTAAGATTTAAGAAGAGAGGATTTATAGTTCAGCATTCCATGAGCCAGCAGTGCCCTTGTGGCCAAGAAGGCCGATGATATCCCAGGCTGCATTAGGGAGAGCATGGCCAGCAGGTCGAGGGAGGTGATCTGCCCCTTTACTCAGCCCTGGTGAGGCCTGACCTGGAGTGCTGTGTCCAGTTCTGGGCTCCTCAGTACAAGAGAGACAGGGAGCTCCTGGAGCAGGTCCAGTGAAGGGCAACAAGAGAGCATCTCTTATGAGGAAAGGCTGAGGGAGCTGGGCCTGTTGAGCCTCAAGAAGAGGCAACAGAGAGAGGGGACCTCATCAATGGCTATCAGTATCTGAAAGGAAGGTGTCAGAGGATGGATATGGGCTCTTCTTGGTGGTGCCAAAAGATAAGAAAAGAGGCAATGGGCAGAAACTGATGCACAGGAAGTTCCACCTGAACACAAGCAAGAACTTCTTTACTTTGCGGGTGACTGAGCCCTGGACAGATTGCCCAGAGAGGCTATGGAGTCTCCCTAACCGGAGATAACTGTTTGGATGCAATCCTGTGCCATGTGCTCTAGGATGGCCCTGCTTGAGCAGGGAGTTTGGATGAGATAACCCATTGTGGTCCCTTCCAACCTTACCCACTGTGTGATTCTGTGATGAAGAGTAGCTTTTGATTATACTCAACTATGATGCTGAATTGTTGCAAACATAGGAAAAATAGTTCTAAATAAAATACTGTGGGTTTTTAACCTATATAGTCCCTAAAGAATCTGTATTCGCTCACTGGTGTTGTCAAAAACCGAGTTAAAATTTAAATTTAGTGAAGTGCTTCTGCAGTAGCTTGAACTCAAAATTTTCTTCTACTCTTAAGCATGTCCTTTTTCCAGTTTCTGGGTTAATCTTTCTAACATTTCTAACACAGCATCTGGCTCTTCCCTCTTTCCACTTTTACTGTCCAGGTTAGAGTGCTTAGTCATATTCACAAGTCTCTGAGATTAGTTATGAAAACCCTGAATAAACCTGAACAGGTGCTAGTGAATTGCAGAGATGTTCAACTATCCCTCTTCGGTATTTTGTAAAATACTGATTTTAATTTTGCGCTTGTGTGTGTGTGTGTGTGCGCTAATCCATAGAGCTTCTCCTGAAGATAACATCTTTTATGTAAGAATATTGACCTATGTGTCTATATTTTTGATTTGGAAAATGTTTTGTAAGTGCCAGTGTCTAATTTGGCAGATCCTTGCCAAGTCTTTAATGTTTTTATCATCATAAAAGAAAGCAGACTAGATTAAAGAAATTGGAATTTATATATAAAAATAAAACAGGATACCTAACCAAAAGAATTTTAAAGGGCATGTTTGTTATCAGAACAGTGTATGATTTAGACAGCTGTTTAAATGGAAATGGAAATAATATTCTCTACACCTAACACGTAGGCATGTAAGTATTTACTGGCTTTTTCACAGAAATATGCTTCCATAAAATGCAGACTTTTTCTGTTTGCTACAGTTCATTCAGCTAATTTAGCTAATGGAAGTAAGCCTTTCTGAAATAAGCCCTTTTTGGCTACAGTGATTTTTTTTTTTTTTTTTTTTTTTTTT
>VZTE01003814.1:1001220-1037706 GCA_013397775.1 Eulacestoma nigropectus
TGCCTATTTTTTGCTTTTGTGCTTTGGTCAAAACTTATTTATAAATATGTTTTAAATAAACTTTTGGAAATACTGTTTTATCCAAAACTACTTTTCCTAGCCATGTGATTCAAGTTATATTTGAAGCATTAAAGTGCTAGTACCAGCACATAGATTACAGAAAAGTTCAGGAATGAAGACATTGGTGCTGACATATAATAAAGCCTATCTTCTTAAGTTTGCCCTTCTTAACTTTTTGTTTAAGGTGATAAAAAACATCTATTTTCTTTTCTTCATTTTCTAATCTAACATGTTAAGCTGTGACTGCAGGTCCTCCCCTGCAGTTGCGTACTTTTGCCCTGGCAGTCTTTTGATTAATGTGTATATCTCAGGGTGCTCAGTCACATTCCAGCCATTTCATAGTCTAATGGAAAAAGGCTGCAACACTTGTAAAAGACGACTTGACAAAACCCAGTATTTGATTACTAATTGATCTGCAATTAAAAAATGGACTTGTTCTGCAAAAGAACCCTGACTTCTCTGTGAGTAAGTGCAGATGTTGGTCTTAGTGAACTTTTTTTTTCTTCAAGACAATCCTTTTAATAGGATATATTTGGAGATGAAGTCTTTTGTTACCTGGTGCTTTTTAAAATTATTGTTACTTTAAAAAGACAAAAACCAACAAAAAAAGAAAACCAAACCCTGCACCAAAATCTGGTCTGTGATTTAGACTTTAGAAGCAGGAACCTAAAGAGAATTAGGCATGCATATAGCCAGATTTGTGTGTGGTTTTATGTGTATGGTTTTTTATTAAACAAGTGACTAGGAAATGGAGTGCTACGTTTTGAGGAATATTTCATTTCACTCCTTTCAGGCATTATTTCTCTTTTATAGTTGTGTTGAGGTGTGTATTTGTTTACTGTTTCATGGTGGGGGGAAATTGCTCGGTATAAAACTTTGGCATCCAGCAGATGAAGCCGCAATGTAGAAGGAAATTATACAGGGAAGAGGGTACTGTGGTAGTTTGTAAGAAAGAGCAACACAGAAGGAACTAGCAAAGGGCTGAAAAGAGAATATGTAAAGACAGCTAGAAACAGGATGTCTTTTTTATAGATACAGAGTAAGATGTCTGTCTTTCTGTATGAATTTATATCTTACATGCAACATGTATTAGAATTGCATGTGTATATATGTGTATGTATTTGAATTTTCAGATATGTAAGAGTTCAGAAATAATGGACTAAAATAATGCATAGGAAGAGATGAAAGAAGCGAGGTTCTTCTCTAACATCTCACTGCTTTCTGAATCCAGTATCCGTAACAAATAGAACTTTGAGTTGGTATGTTTTTTAACCAAGCAAGTGTCAGTAGGAGCTGTACAATAACATCTGTTTTACTCACTTTTTTTTTCTTTGTGCTTGAAAATAGTGCACTTCCTCAGACTTGGAAGAATGAGTTGAAGAGATACTCCAGTACTCTGCATTCTCCATTAGATGAGAATTTTGCCAGCTGCCAGTGTCCTATTTAGCAAATATTCTCACTTGCGGAGTGTTGTTTAGCCTTCTCTCCAAATGGCATTTCTCCCAGTGTGATAAGCAGTATATTGTGTATACAATTTCCTAGTGAGACACTGGCTGCCTTAATTAGGCTTGTGAGCTGTGCTGAGTATCACCAGTGGAATATCCTGCACAGCCAGTATCCAAGCTTTCTGTGCAGCTTTTGTCCTACTGCCCTTTGTTTCCTTGGTGGTTACAGGAAGAATCCCTTGACCTTTGGTGGGTAGGATGTTTTTAGCATGTGTGAAATGGTTTTGGAGGGGTTTTTATTACTTTTTTTTATTGTCCTGCAGACAGTAAAATACAAGAGTAGTAGCCCTGGCTTGTTTCCCTTTATAATACAGAAGACTAACTTGCAAACTCAGACTTGACAGTTTGTATGTAGGTATAGTTTGTCTGAAATGAAAACAATTAAACTTGTTTGAAATGCATATTTTATGAGGCTTTATGGTTTTCATGTGTCCATTTATCAACCATTTTTTATGTTGTGCGCAAAAATTTTGATTCTAGGCTTGCGTTCAGTGTACTGATGAATTTGTGCTTAAAAATATGTAAGGTAAACTTCTTGACAGAAGTATCCATGTTAGTGATTGGTATCTGCTACGATTTTTCATGTAAAAAATGCAACTTAGCTGATGTCCTGATAGTGTTCCTAATTTTATTAGCTCATAATGAACAAATGAAGGTTGCTAAAACTTAAAAATTATTCTGATATTTTGGTATCAGTAAAGAAGATTGACCTCAGTATCAACTGACAGTTTTAAAATTTGGGGTTTTCTTTGTTGTTCGTTTTTTTTAAATACCAGGGTTCAAAAGTTCTAGCTTACTTGAATTTATTAAAATACAAGGTAGCTGAGCAGCTTCTCGTGGCTGAACAGATTTTTTCGTATAATGTGTGAAAACATGTACATTATTTCAGGCTCAAAACATGCATTGTTTTTTTTATCTGCTTCAGAATTTCTTACCTGGGTTTGATTAATATTCCTTGTTTTAGGTAGTTTCTCAAGTATTTAATTTTGAGAAGTGGCCTATTTAGCAGAAATTTGGTTGGATTTAAAAGAATGTAAAAGTCTTTGAAAAGCACTTGTAAAGCATCAGATCAGTTCTTGAAACTCAAGAATGTAATGTATAGTACTCTGCAAACATACAGAAACTGGTTATTAAAATATGTTAAAATATTTTACTGCCCAAGCAGAACTCATATTCTTGTAGGTAAAAGGTGTGGACTTCTTTTTGCTGTAGATAACTTTCAAAACTCATAGGTGTTCATAGATGATATTTTTTTGTCCTTTTTATTTTAATGTGCTGAGATTGAGCATAATTTTATGTTTATAAACTGCATGTAGTTTACTTGTCAAACATTCATTCCATAAGTAAGCAATATATAGTTGAGATACACAGATATGTATCATATATAGTAGATACACACAGAAAAGTGAACCAAGGTATCAGTGAATATTCAGTGCATCAAGATGAGCTTAGCCATAAAGCCTTACTGCTCTTACTGACTTGGGGACTTTTTTTTTATTTTTTCTTTTTCTTTTTTTTCCCCCACTCTTTTTATTCAATTACATTCTGCTACAAAAAAGTTGGAATAATGGATAACTAATAAACTTGCATATATCACCGCTGCTTTAAAAACTCAACAGCAAAAAAATTTTTGTATAACTCTAAATAGTACTTAATTATCATTCTTGTTAACTTATATCTTATTTGTATTTTGTTATTTCTTACCTAGAAGTGGAAGAACTGTTAAATTCTCTTAAGCATATCCAGCACGTTTTGGTAGACCCTCAGAGTCAAGAGGATATCTCGCTCATTTTACAGCTTGTTCAAAATACCGATTTTCAGAATGCATTTAAGATCCACAATGCTGTTACAGTGCACATGAACAAAGCCAGCCCTCCATATCCTCTCAGCGCCAATGCACAAGAACTAGCACAAGAGGTATGTACAGTATGCATCCCTGGGATATATATGAAACCTATAATCATAGCTACTGTTGAAATACGTACTTGTCAAGCTTGTCTGAGTGATTGAATGTTGAATATGAAAGGGGCTATAATAGTCACTGATTGGAAATCTGGAAAAACCAGATACAGCAAACAGTAACCAGAAAAATATTTTGGGGGTGGGAACTCTCTGTTCAGCATGGATAGATATGTAACAGAGAAGGTACTATGTTTAAACATAGGAAAAGGGAGTGGTTGTGACAATCTTAACTCCCTTTCCGTTGGTGTTCTTTATTTCAAGCATTCAGGAATTGAGTTACAGTTCTCTCTTATTGTGACTTTCCTCTGAGCTGAGCCATGGTTCTTAGATTGGGAGGCATCTCTGAAAATACAAGCATACTGGAAACAAGCATTTTGCTTTAAACTGAGCAACAGATCCCTTAATTTCAATGTTTTAATTACTGCTGTGATTAAACTATTTTGTCTGACAGATGACAGCTCTTTTATAAGCTCTGATACATTTTTTAGGAATTGTTAAAATATTCTGAGAGGTCACTCAGTAAATTTTGGCACAATTTTCAGTGGCCTGGTGCAAGTATGTATTGTAGTGAAGTGTGCCTACATCTTAGACCAAATGTTTGTTTGCTTTGACGTAGGTAGCTTGAATTACCAACATCAGTGCAAGCCTATAGCACTGTAGCGTTCAGCAAAGCCAGATCCAGGGGCTGGGTAAAGGCACCCAGCATTTAGCACCCAGCAAACCAAACTGACTCAGGTATATGGGTTGGAGTATTTTAGGATGGCAGCAGGTGATGGGTATTGGGGTTTTGGGGTTGGTTGGTTTGTTTGGTTTAGTATCTGGTTTTCTTTCTTCCTGAAGCATTTTTTTTCAACAGCTTTTTCCAGTCTCCTTTCTTTTACTAGACTTTAACTTTGTAAGCCAGCAGCATTGTAGCAAGGTTGAAGTTCTTTTGCAGAAGAAATTACTGACTCTTGAGGGACATAAATTAAACACTATCTAAAGGTGCAGATGCTGATTAAACTTCAGCTTAGGATTTTCCTGTTTAGGTTTGTCGGTAAGACTGTGCCAAAAGCAGGTGGAAGTACTTAAGAATATTCTATGAATCTGTGAAAACTTTTAATCAACCCAGTGTAATCATATGTTTGCAGTACATGTGAGCTTCCCTCTGGCTTGCTTATTCATCAGTCTGTAGCCTGCTTTGAAATCCTCGCTAGGCTTCTTCCGTGTCTGTGAGTCTGAAGGAACCTTTTCAGTTACCTTCTTTTTGTAAACTATTCCCCCAAAATCCATTTTACATAGACCTGGTTTAGGATTTCATTCAGATACAAGCCAGAATTTTTGAACCTTCTTTTATAATACAGAGTGTTACAGATTTAACACTTAAGAAAGCTGGTTCTTTCCCTTCATTAATATGATGACCTTTTATTTGCTACTTCTAGAACTTTCCAATAAGAAAATATGCCTAGGAAAACTCTAGGTCTATTTCCACACTTTCACATTTCTCCCCATTTTTTGCTACCCCGTACCTTCCCAACATATTCTTCTGGTTTTTTTCAGGTGATTTGGTAAATCCTAAAATCAGAATGTGGTGCAAAGCCAGTTTTGTGTCTCTTACCAGTCCATGAAGAAGGTTAAACAAAAAGAAAATACTTCATTAATCCAAGATTTTTAAACCAACACAATTTGATCATTATCCATGAGACTATTACATAATTACATAAAAGACAAACGTATCATTGCACTCATTTTGACTCTTGATCTCCCATCCCTGTCTTGTCCAGCCTTGAAATTCCTGAAAACTCAATATAGTTTAAATGTCTCTTCCCATTTTCAGATGTAATCTAGTTTCTCAGTGATTCAGCTTCTTGTGTATTTAAGTGACTTGTATTTTGCAATATGTTAAATAACATCCTGGAATGATAGAGCCAGAAATTCAGGACATATATTTCTGTGTCTGACAGAAGCGTCTGGAGAGGATACCTTGAGGCCTTTCTTCACATCACTCTGTACTTCCTTGTCTTGCCTGAATAGAAGATCTTATGCTTGGTTTTCAGATCTTTTATTCATTTTGGGAAGGTTTCTGTATTTGTTATGGTAGCAGCATGGGAGGAAATTATTTCTGCTTTAGAAAAGTTGGTGGTGTTTTTGTTTTGGTTTTTAAGGTTTGATGGTGGTGTGGGGCATTTTTTGATCCTAACAATGTGTTTATCTTGCATGCCCAAGTCTTTTCTTGTACTCTCATTTTTGGTTGTCTTTTGCTTTTTCTACCTCTAAGCATAGGCATGGGAAACTCCCCCAAGAAGCAGCTCATTTACTTACTTCAGGGTGTTTTTGAAAAGACACTTGCAAAAGCCTGGATTTAAGATACTGATAACATCTCAATAATAAAAGCCAGAAGGCATCACAAGAAAGAAAAATAGCAGATACATGCATAACATTAATTTTAAATAGTAGGTAGTGCTAGTGTGCATATTTTAGTGTACAGGTCATGAGCAGCAGCGTGTAACTCTGAAACTGTTTGGAGTGTGCGCCCCAGTTTAAAGCTACAGACGTGTTTTGTTTGAGGCTTTATACTGTGGAAGAGAACATCTCTAACAGTAAAAGGCATTTTACAACACAATTTCACGATGCAACATGAAACAGTCTCCCTTTAAAAAAAGTAATAATTAATATTATTTAATTTTTTTTAATTTTCCTGTCCTCTTTAGGAAATTCTTAAAATTGGTAGCATACATGTACAGTTAACTTTTCGCACCAATTCTGATAACCAGACACTAACAACTCAAGATTTTTCTTTTCTTTTTAAGAAACTTCAGTTGAATTAAAAAGGTGGAATGAAGCACTTGAGCTTAAGGAATTCATTTGAGAAAGCTTATCTTCATGTAATGGAGTGTACTCCAAGTCTCAAATAAAAATAGCCGGTAAACATCAAGTGTAATTAAATTGATTTTAAATCCATTTAAACGTGACCAAGATGGGGGCAAGGATTATGGCAACATGGTCTGAATCTTGACCTTGTAAAAATATTTGATGCAGCATTCAAGACAGTTTATAACTTGGCCTGTAACAGCACATACCAAATACCTTAAAGACATTCTTGCTATTGAATATATTTAATAGGCTCAATTTATATAGACTATGTTCCTAAATGTTTTGGGCTTGCTACTGTTTGCTTCTGCAAAATCAGACAAGTAAACCAGATCAGTACTTTTGAGGGAATGCACTGAAAGCTCATAACTTCCGGTGTAAGTGCACTAGAACGTGTATGTATGTTCCATCTGACAGTCCTGCTCACCTGCCAGTAAACAACAACAGAATTTTGCAGGTGCAGTTAATTTCTGAATGTTTCATATCACTCCAGCACATGCCTCCATCAGACATGCCTACAAATTGTGGTGTGTGGAGTGAAGCCAAACTGATAGCTTCTGGGAGAGTTCTTGAACTAAAGTTAGCATGATTAACAATAAAAACTAGTCTGGAGAGTTAAGAAAATACAGTTATTGCCATGTACTCAGTGTGGATTGCTTATGCTATTGCTTATGCTAGTGTGTCACTTCTGGAATGACAGGCTTCTTCAAATTTCTTAGTCTGATAAAGCTGTGGGATTCATTACCATGAGTTACAAAGGACTCTAACATGCAGCACTAATGCTGTAATAAGTGGTGTATAGGGCAGCCTGAAGCTTTCCTAGAGCTTCATTAAATAAAAAAATGAGATGTATCTTTTTTCTTAAAGAGGGGGGGTTATTCAAATTTTGAATAATCAAATTATTCAAAGCAGAAATTCAACTTGAATAAAGGATGTTTACTGCACGCAGAGTAGCTGGTTGAACCAGATTGCTTTCTTTTCCACTGTCAAATCCCCAGCCTCTGACCTTGCAGTCAGAAGATTGTGTTCCTTGCAAGACTTCCAAGTTGCTTTCTGAGTAGGTTTTCCCATAAAAAGATCATAAAGATTTGATAAATAAGGCTTTAAGGCTTCTTGTGGCTTCTTCAAGAAAGGAATTTGAGGTCCCTTGAAAGTTAGAACTTAAACCTCTATGAGAAAGTCTTTTGTGTAGAAGAATCTTTTCTTCCAAAACAGAGGAAAACTTGTCAGTGAAATATATCTTTTGCAGTGTTCTGTTTGCTATGTGACATTCTAGAATTCAGTTTAAGCCAGGTGTAATAGCTTCCTGTCTAATTCAGAGATATGACTGAAGTCAGGACTTTGTGAAGCTGAACTCTTTCTGTTGTCTATGATTTTAAAAAAACCAGTTTAAAAAACTATTTAAATCTGGCTTCTTTGACCATTTTAAGCTATACTACATTTGCTCACCGTGAGGCGTATTCTAGGGATGTCAGAAGGAAGGCTTTTGGTGGTTGTGCCAGGTTTATTGTGAAGCACAAGAACATGTTCAGTGTGACACTTTGCTTGGCAATGTGAGGATCTTGCTCCATGGGAACAGCTCATTTAGTGGCTTCTCCTAGAATTTGAAGTTACCTTGAGTTGGAAGTTTTCAGTGCTGTTACCTGCTGTTATCAAGATATTTGTTAGCGTTTCTGTAGAAAATTGCTCCTAGTATAGAGGCTTTTCAGACCTTTAGATACTGTTAGATCGTACAAAAAGATGAATTATTTTCTCTTTGAAACTTTTGGTTTCTTGATTCTCTGATGTCACATTACCTCATCTGTAAGAGTCAAAAGCTCTTGAAAAAAATGTTTTCTATTTCTCTGAAAGCTGCTACTATAATTTGTATAATCTACTCTTGATGTCTTTGGATTCATTGTGCTGTTGGACTTGTGTGCCTTTGGTCAGATTAGGCCAGAGGATAATGGCTTTGTACAGTATCTTCAGCCTCACCTTTATATAGGAGGACTTCCCTGCTCTTGGCTCTCTGTATGAGCATACCAGTTATTTGCAAGAGATGATGGCAAAGCTTGTTTGGTAACTATATGAGAAGGAAAACCTATTTTGGCAACTGAAGCTGCTTGAGCAAAACCTATCCTGGTGTTAGTGTGGACTGTTTTGGAACCAGCCAAAGAAACCAGGTTTTCAGAGAGAGGCCTTTTGAAGTTTTAATTTGTACACTTCCTTAGACAGGAGCTCCTGGATGCGTTGCAAAACCTGTCTCAGAATCTTTGGCCTTGCTGTTGGTGGAAATAGTTTCTGTAATAAGAATATGATAATCTGCTTTTAAGGAAGAGGAACACTAGTCATGTTAATAAGAAATTACTCTAGTTTAAAAGCCCAGCATATTCTCGTAATACACATTGTGACTGATTTCACTGACATGCAATCACTAACTTTGACTAACTTTCTAGAGTTCAGTTTTTTTCATGTGCATCTTTGTGATACCTGAGCTCATTGCCAGTCTCTGGTATTGACAAATCTGTGTGAAGTAATGTATACCAACTTAGATTTGGTAGATTATTACTGAGGCAAGATGTGCTGGGTTAGTCCTGTGGTCTCATTGCCTTTTTTCCTAATGTGCACCAGATTAATTAATCAGCAGTAGTGTAACAACTACGTGGATATACTTTACCTTCAGTAAAATGAATAATTGCAAGTAGGGGGTTGTGCTTGAGTAGGAGGGGGAGGATTGATAAATCACTGGCTAGATTAAGAGTTTTACTGCTTGATTTCTTTTTAGGTACAGAGTGTTTTGAAACCCAGCCACCACAAGGATGGACAGGAGCTTAATGCTTTGCTGAATGCCCCTCACATGCAGGTAAAACAAAATGAAACTTCTAATCTAACGGATCTATTTCTTGATGCTGTTTTCAGTGTAATTTATTTTTTGCCGTGGGCTGACTGGGCAAGGATGAATTTTATTCCTTAACCTTCATTTATCTAGGATAAGGAATTTGCCATTTCCAGAAACTGATGGAATTTTTTAATGAAGTGTAGTGCATGATTGTATTCAGCCTTTGCTATGGTCTATATGTATTACAGGGTAATTTGCACATAAACAATGTAGCAGTAGGTCAGTGGGCAACACATGAGCTGCTTTGCTTATCTGTTTTTACCTTTGGTAGTTGTTTCATGCTTACCATAGGGTGCATAAAGGAAATTTTGTTCTGGGGTGGTGATATAAAAGTAGTTTTCACTGCAAAACTTATTCTGAGTCTGCAGACACATACATAGTAAACCAATGGCTGGTTTTTTAGTACAGATAAGAGAGAAGTACAGTTATGGTTGTGTTCAAAATTGCTTTTTTATTATTTTCCAGTCTGAAAGTTTTGAAAAAGAGTAGGTGCTATGTGGCTGTGATAAATGATTTTTTTTATTGCTTGAGTCAGCTTGCAATGTTCTATGACCTGCAGAGACTGTTGAAATTGCAGAATATCATCTACTGTTTTGTACGCATATCAAATGTGATATTTTCTGTAACTGAGCTGATTTTGTTTAACACTAGGCACTTCTACTGGCTCACGATAAGGTTGCAGAACAAGAAATGCAACCAGAGCCTATGACAGATGAAAAGATTTATGAGAATGTTGGTGTGTATGGAGGGGAGACGGTTAAAATAGTTCGCATTGAGAAAGCTCGGGATATTCCTTTGGTAAGTACTGGTGCTTACTCGGTTACATGTAAAGGAAGTAAGCCTTTTTGTCCTTTCCAGATTGCTATGAAATGTTTGGAATTTGAATGCGAAGGTAATGCTTAACTTGTAAACACTCTCCCTCCCTCCCTCCAAAATGAGAAACAGTCATGGACAGTAAACTTGAGTTTAACTTGAATTAGGCAGTAGCCGTACTACCATGTAAAATCCGTACAACTTCTGTCAACTTGGGTTTTGACAGATCTTCTTGGCAAGAGTCACTATCCCAAGCCTGCCTTGTGCCAACCAGGTGTAGGTTTTTTTGGTTGTCTGGTTTCTGGTTTTGGGGTTTGTTTAGCAGTTATCATCTGCAATTTGCATCTTGCAAATAAAAGTTTCCTTAGGACTATGTTTTTAGAAACATAATCAGTCTTATGATGTGGAGCAATGAAATTCTTCAGTCTTTAATGTAGGTTGGAGGAGTTAAGCAGTGGGTTTTTTGAACTGGAGCATTGTGTATATGCATCCAAGCTGTTACTTACATTCTCTTTCAGCATGGTTTTTCCACTGGCTTGGAATATATACAATAGATGGCTTTGAGTTTCATATATGTAATAAATTCAGAATGTGTTGCTACTACACAGGGTGCTACTGTTCGCAATGAAATGGATTCTGTTATCATTAGTCGAATAGTCAAAGGAGGTGCTGCAGAGAAGAGTGGGCTGTTACATGAAGGGGATGAAGTTCTGGAGATCAATGGCATTGAGATCCGTGGAAAAGATGTTAATGAAGTTTTTGACTTGCTGGTAAGTTGGAACACCTGTTGTTTTCTCTGCAATACTCATTTCATAAGTCTGAAGCCTGTTGACTCTGCTTGTCATTTTACTCATATTTAGTCTCAAAAGTATTTCCATTCTGGTAGCTGGTGTTCATATGTGGAGGGCATTTCAAGTTTTCTTTCTGATGCATAGTAGGATACTGACAAATATAATGGCAGTTATCTGCAAAAATGAAGGCTACGAATGTGGAAGTATCAAGCTGTTATCTTTAGACTTATTTCTGATGATTTCTAAGAAAAACTTTGTTTAGCTCTAAAAAGCCGTAATTTTTCATCTTTGTCTCTGGTTCAGTCCATAATTAATAAATGTGTGGCTGGTTTGGAGGTAGTTTTCTTCATAGCAGCTTATATAGTGCTGTGTTTTAGGCTGGGTTTAGGCTGAGACAGTGTTGATAATGCACCAGTGTTTTAGCTGTTGCTGAACAGCACTTGCACTGTGTCAAGGCCGCCTCTGTTTCTCACTCTGTCCCCTGCCTGCAAGTAGGCTGGGGTGAGCAAGAGGTTGGGAGGGGACACAGCTGGGACAGCTGACCCAAATTGACCACAGTGATGTGTCTCGCCAAGTAATGTCAGGCTGAGCAGTAAAATCTGGGTGGTGAGTGATTGCTTTTACATCACTTGTTGGGTTGGGGTTTTTCCACTTCACTTATTAGACTGTCTGTATTACCTTGACCCATGAGATTTTTTTCTTGCATTTGGTCTTCTGATTCTCTCCCTCATCCTGCTGGGAGAGAGGAGTGCGTTAGGAGCTCATTAGTGCTTAAGTTGCTGGCCAGACGTAACCCACCACAAATTGTATCAGAGGGGACCTTTACGTGACTAGACTTGTTACTCTTTCCCTCCTGATAAAAGCCCTGTTGTCTAGCAGTTTACTTGCTTAGATGTTTTCTTGTTTATTACACCATTCATGACAAAACTATACTTTAATTTAAAAGCAGCTAGGCAAGAAATCCATCAGGAATTAGTAAATGGAGAGGTACTCACTTTCAAAAAGGCCCTGTGAGACAGAATGTAAAAGGCTGGCAGTTACCACCAGTATTTTCTCTTGCCCAACTGCACTTCTTTCATTCTTTTTCCCTGGTAACTGCTTTGGATCAGTGTCCAAGATACCTGGAACCCGACTCTGAATCTTTGGTCCAACTGCAGCAGGCAAGACCATTCTGTCAAAGTGAAAACAGATGAAAATGGCATTTTTTTAAATGTTAATTTATAACTTGGGCACAAAACATTGTAATATCAACTAGGACTTATTTAGTAGGGGTTTTGGGGAAAAAAAAAGGGCAAGAAACGTATTTAGTAAATCTTCAAATTACTTAGTAGATTTATGCTCTAGAGACGAATCAGGACAAAGACTTAGGTTCAGTTGTGGGAAAATTTCCGTCTTCAGTTGGACTTTTCTGCTGAAATTTGCTGATAAAATTTTTCATCTATTTCATACAGTGAGATCAAGTGGAAGGAAGTAGAGGCAGAAATGTGTGAGGTTTAGGGGTTTTTGTTTTACTGTTTTTAAACCAATTGGAAAGATGCTTAGAATTCTCTGAAAAGCTTTGAATATCCATGGGTTTTTTGGATCAGAACTGAGATTTGTCATGTTTTGTAATTGTCTCCATTGCCATCTGTATTTTTTTAAAACCATATTTAACTAAGTCCTGTGCTTCTGAAGAAAGTGTTTTGTAGGTGATTTAACAGGTAGTTCGTCTGGCAGTTTAGTTCTCTGCAGAGAGCTTATTCTGCTCCTGAGCAGCTCCTGCAACCTAGGGTTAAAAAACAAAAGATTTAAAGCCACAATACATTAGCATAAGAGAAAATCACTTGCTGAAAATTAAAAACAAAATAAACACAACCTTGTGGATTTTTGAAATATATTTTTAATACAACTAATTTAAAAAATACTTTTAATTCTATATTAAGAATAATTTATTATTTATTTATTATTATTTATTAACTTGTCATTTGTATTTTGTAATGTGGAAATGAAGTTCTAAAGTGCTTCAGACCCCCCAAAACACTTCAGACAAGCACAGGAGAAGGAAATTACTTCCCTCCTTGGTTTTGCCTCACTACTTGCTGCTCAAGTGATAGTAAACTACACATGACTTTTAGACTAGACTGTTCACATGATCACTGTGAGATTATAGACATTCCTCGTGGAACTGTGCATGCTGACTGAAAATCATGGATTTTCCTCTCTCACAGCCTCATCTTGTTATGTTCAAGTTACATTTACTTTATTTAAGCCTTAGGTCTGTATTTTTTGAGATACATGCATTTTTTTGTTTTATACAGGATAAATTGTTGTGTTGAGCTTTGTAGAATGGTGTATAGGAAGTGAAACACCTGTAAACAGTGTCACAGGTTGTCACTTGCACTTTATCAAGATATTTTTTATGTGTGTAAACACATTCTGCATATGAAAGTATGTAAACAAAGAAGATAAAGACAAGACATTTGTTATGTTCTACTTTCTTAGCAAGGGTGACTACAGTATTGGTATTGAACACTTTATATATGCAAGATTTGACTATGTTAGCTAAATTTTTAAGCAGTGTTTTGTATTATTTACTAATGTTAACAGCATGAAATCAAAGTAGAAATGTTTAGATTTGAAAACACTGTTCCATTTAAACAATTCTAGAAAAATTACTCTTTTTTTAATATATTTTTTCATTTCAGCGTAGACCCACTTGTTGGTATTTTTGAACAGAACAAGAGAATATTATTATCCATTTCTCCTATGTCTCTGCTTGACAGAATGGCAGCTGCTCCATTTCAAATAGAAGTAGTCTATATTCAGGAAAGCTAGGCTTTTAAAATCTGAGTCTCAACATTTAGGTTTCTAATCTGAATCACTGCATCTGTATCTGTACTATATATTTTAAACCAGCTAAGGGGTAGATGGTGCACTGTTAGAAACAACTTTTAATGGGAATTTTTAAAGCATTTTCTTAAGCCATGTTTTGATACTGTATATGAAGAGTCTATTTTTCCTCTCAGGCTGACATGCATGGTACTCTGACCTTCGTATTGATTCCCAGTCAGCAGAGCAAGCCACCTCCTGCAAAGGAGACAGTTGTAAGTAGCTCTACAGGTGTTCTTGTGCTTGGTTGATACATACCTTGTTTTACCAGTAGTGTGTGAAAAGTTCTCCTGCAGGTGTTTACATTGTGGAACAAACCCAAAACTTATCCATTTAAATTTATTTTAATTGTTACCAGACTAACACCTGAATTAACTGTTAAAAGTTATTAATGGTCCTAAACTGAAACTCTTAGTACGATTTTAACTCAGTTTCTGAAAGAAATTGTAAAAGTAGAACCTCCTGTGGTTCTAAGCTTCTTATTCTGAATTTCTATCTTTTGTGTGCGTATGTGTGTATATATATCTATATATGTATGTATTAAAAAAACTTGGATTGTTGAAACTTGCAAATATGCTTTGAGAGGAAAAGATGGCTTTAACAGTTTGAAGAAAGAATGCCCAGACATTAATGATTGGTGACACAATACTTTACAAGTCAAACATCACTTAAAGCCCAGCAAATGGGTTTTAGTCTGTGTATTTATTAGGTACTTTAGCCAATCAGAATACCTCTGATAATTTTTGAATGCAGAGAACTTAAATCAGTAGCTGGTGGGGAGGACTGTCTCCTGCAATGGTGAGGAAATTGCACATTAGATTCAAGCCTAGATAAAGTTTCCATTTTATAGAAGCTTAGAGTTTTTATATATCCTGGCTCCAATGCAATCACAGGAGGACAAGGTTTAATTCTTCAGAAGTCACTGGGGTGTTTTTCTACTGTTTTTACCTTTGATCTCCTACAGATACATGTGAAAGCACATTTTGACTACGATCCCTCTGATGACCCTTATGTCCCATGCCGAGAGTTAGGCCTGTCTTTTCAAAAAGGAGACATACTCCATGTGATTAGTCAAGAAGATCCAAACTGGTGGCAGGCTTACAGAGATGGAGATGAAGATAATCAGCCGTTGGCAGGCCTTATCCCTGGTAAATAAAGCTCAAGAAAAACCTTGGCAGTCAGTCAAGTTAGTTATCATAGCCACAGGAGCAATACTCAGGTTTTCAAAGACTTGTGTACCCTTGAATATCCATTGCCTTAAATATATTTGTCTTTGAACCATTTGCAACCGAACCTACTGTTGGGCATTGCAATTTATGGAGTTAAATGCAGAGTAAAGCTACGGCTTTCACTGCACCTTTCAGGAGCTACTCTCCTCTTCCTTTATTCCTGCACCACGGGGACTCTGCAGATTCAGAGTTCCCTCTGCCGGCTGCAGCAGAGATGCAGGACTGCAGCCCATTTGTTCCCTGGAGATGGGCATGGCTCTGAAGTTTCTTAACTTTTCCAAATAGACTACTTGATACAGTACCTTTTTTGTGGTCACTTTTCAGCATGTTTTCACTTAACAAAGGGCTTCAGTTACTTGTGACAGTCAGACTTCTTTTCTCACCGTTAGGGGCTTTTGGGTAAAAGGGTTTTCAGACACTGAAGTCTGTTCATAATTTTTGCATTGCAATATGTATTGCAGCCTAGTTCATTAAAGATCTGCTGCTCTGTTAAATACAGTGAACAGAAGACTTCAAATTCCATAGACTATCACACTGTAACTTTATGATGCTTGAATAAGTTGAGAGAAACACTGATTTAAATATAGGCTAATTTATTTTAAACTGAAGTTTAAAATATTTAACATAAATAGAACACATTTCACATACAAAAATAATTAGAAAACCACATCATCATAGTGGGGAAATGTAGTCTTTCCTGTAGTTTCACTTCTCCAGGCAAAACTGTCTAGTATAACACAAATGCTCTGCAAGTCTCTCTTGATGACTATATTTTTTGAAGTAGTAAACCAGTTTTGCAGCAGTTTTGGTTTCTCTTTTAAAATTTTAATTTCTCTTTTAAAATTTCTTTTGTGTTACATTCTGCTAGAACCTTCAGAGATGTAAAAGCTTAGGAAAAAGTCAAATGAGTAAGTCATTACAAAAAAGCATGGAAATGGTTTCTAAATGTTAGTGACTTTTGTGCTTTTTTTAATGCATCAAGGAAAAAGTTTTCAGCAACAAAGAGAAGCAATGAAGCAAACCATAGAAGAAGACAAGGAGCCTGAAAAATCAGGTGGGATATATGCTTTCCAAGTAAAAAAAAAAATTTTAGCGGTGTTAATTGTGTTATATAATAGTGTTATATGGAACCTTGTCATGGTGGAGTTGTAGAAAATTCTCATGGTGTGGGGTTTTTTTGTAATACAAGTGGGATGATTCTTTGAAATTCTTCAGGTAAATACAAGTCTGAATTTAACACTTTGTTGTATAAATCACGTGGGTTTTTCACAACTATGTGTGATGTAATTAGGATGATGTAGAGAATTGGAAAAGCCCCTTTTTTTGTAAAGAATTTTATCTGCCATGACTTGGTTGAAGTCCTTGACATTTGCTTAATACACCAAAGCATTGTAATCAATGAAAGGATATTATGCCTTTTGAAAACTGCAGAATAAACTTTCCACTTTAAAGATCCAAAAAGTGGGTGGAACAGGAAGAGTTTTGTTGTGTGGGTGTTTGATTGTCATAATTTTTATTTTGGTTAGGAAAACTCTGGTGCGCGAAGAAAAACAAAAAGAAACGGAAAAAGGTTTTATACAATGCAA
Source organism: Eulacestoma nigropectus (assembly GCA_013397775.1). Classification (NCBI taxonomy): domain Eukaryota; kingdom Metazoa; phylum Chordata; class Aves; order Passeriformes; genus Eulacestoma; species Eulacestoma nigropectus. The sequence continues at coordinate 1,017,763 of VZTE01003814.1, forward strand.
ATAAAAATGATGGTAAGGAACGACTTTTGCACAGTGTGTATAACTGTAAACAACTATAAAAGATTCTGCAAATAGCCTTGTGAAAAAGTTGCTGAAATTCAGGATACGATGTTAGAAATACTAGTATTAAGTTCTGTGTGAGAGCAATACTATGTTGTGTTTTAGCATTTAGTGAAAGATGTAAAAGAAGTGAAAGGATTTGTAGGGTCATTTGGTGTCTTTAATAAAGACCAGATGATAAGGGAAAAAACCAGATAGCTTTTTAGGCGTAGAAGCACTCATAATTTTACAATGATGAACCAATTTATTATGGCTTTGTAATATCATTTCACTCTGCATAATTAAATTTCATAGATGGAAACTTTCTTCACAGAAGTTTTATAGGCTATTTATATTATGTTCTTACAAAAGTACTTTGAGATTGGGATGATAGTTGCTGCTGTGTGGTATAAAGTGTTACTCTTGTACTAGAAACTTATTTTTTGGCAAAGAAGTGTTTATGGTACTAGTTATATGAGGAGTAGTAAGTGGAAACAGATTTTTTTTTCCCAAGAAAGGGAAAAAAATTCTCATCTTGCTGGGCACGTGATGATCTTTGGGCTTCTGTTGCTTTGGTGACTCAGATGCTGGGCAGAAAGTCAGGAACTGCCTGAAACCTGATACTGCATGACAGGCAATACATGGAACTGGCAGTAGAGTTTGTTGTGACTGTTTCATTGTTCTCTCTCAAGATTATGACAATGAGGAGATTTTGACCTATGAGGAAATGTCACTGTACCATCAGCCAGCAAATAGGAAACGTCCCATAGTTCTGATTGGCCCCCAGAACTGCGGCCAGAATGAGCTGCGGCAGAGACTGATGAATAACGAAGTGGATCGCTTTGCCTCTGCAGTGCCCCGTAAGTCTGACAGGCAGATAAGATTCCTCATTCTAAACCTTGGCTGCAGACAAATCCTATTGTGTTGGAAATAGTAATTAGGAGCTTGGGGGTTTGGGGCAGGATATATTGAGCTCTTGAAAAAAGGACAAATAAAATGATCTTATGTATGGCAAAAAATAGCTTTGGGAAGTTAATGCAAATCCAGTGTTACGAACACAGTGTTCTAGAGGCATTATGAGACATGCATTTATATCAGTTTGAATAAAATTGGAGTGAGTTACAGAAGTTCAAAAAAGAAACTGGTATATTGGGCAAAACATTTTTAACCGCATATCCTGCATAAATTTAAATTTAGGTGGCTTTAGTGGCCTCCCAAACCACTTATATTTCAGTGAATATTATATTTTTAATGTCTAATGTACCCTAGATTATGTTTGCATACAACTTAGCAATATATGTTTGTTGAAAAACTTATAGCTGTTTTCACATTCAGAACACAACTGCACAGTTAAAACTATTCCTTTAGTAATTTACTGATTTTTTTCCTCTAGATAATGTAAAAGAGACTTCTAAATTAAGTTTGACAACTTAATCTGACCAGGGACATTTATTGTAGAAAATAAAATACACGGATTTCTTGGATATTTCCTATGTTGGGTTGGAGGGGGTGGATTTTGCATGATTAGCAATATGCCTGCTAAGAGAAATACTCTTTTCTTCATTCTACACGCGTATCACTGTCTCGATTTCTTTTTTGTCTCTTTGTAGATACTACTCGGAGTAGGCGAGAGACTGAAACAGCTGGCAGGGATTACCATTTCATCTCCCGACAGGCATTTGAGAGTGACATAGCTGCAGGGAAGTTCATTGAATACGGAGAGTTTGAGAAGAACCTCTACGGTACGAGCATAGACTCCGTGCGGCAAGTCATCAACTCAGGCAAGATATGCCTTTTAAATCTCCATACCCAGGTATGGCAAAGCTCTTGCCTGTCATGTTTTAGTTGTAGAAGCTACTGTGAATATCTATAGAGCTCTGTCTGGTTTATAAAATGATTATATTTTCAAGATCCATATTCATGTTTATGCCAAGTTTTCTTTCAGTGATGCTCAGTTGACTCTATTCAGTTCCTTGTTTGGAAATATGCACAATTTTATCTGTGCTGCAGGTGATGGGGCCTTAGTTTTCACCAGCTTTAAGTATATGGAAACCATCTAAATTTAAAAATTAATTAAAATAAGATTTGTGTCTCTCCATCTTCCAATTACTCTGTGATCTCTGGGTTTTTTGAAGATGAAGAGGAAATTGTTCGTGATTATACTTGGAAATTGCATTTCAGGAATGTCTGTGCAGTTTCCAAATACAGTTTAGGATTGAAGTACCTCGCATCAACAGTACTGAAAAACTGTTGAGCTGTGAACTTTTGGTTATGAAAAGAAAAACTATGCTGACACTTTCCGTGCCTTAAATTATGTCTCCCATGATGGGGGAGACCCCAGAGTCTTTGCCAGTAGTCTGAGAGATGAACAGGACCTTCAGCATTCACTGCTTTCAGATAGTCGTTTATTTAAGTCTTATCAGAGAGATAGCACTACTAATATGACCCAGACATAGCGCAAAGCAGAGAATGCAAGAAAAGCCCAATTATCAAGATTGCACAGCTTTTTTAAAGGTCAATTACCCAATGAAAACTTAAAACGAAAGATATTTTCCTTTTTCCACCAATATTCAATAGATCACTTTGTCACGTAGACAGGAACTGCGGAATTCTTTATCCAATCATTCTAAACTACTTTTGCCGCAGAATATGGAGCACTAGAAGAAGAAGAAGGAAGGCTGGAAAACAATAACTATCCTCCTTCTTGGGAGTTTTTACTTTTTATCTATTTACTATATTAACAAACCCAAAACCTCTAAATTCTTCACCTTGTGACAATCTTACATAATATTCTATCACCTAGTTCACACCAGTGTGGATTCTAATTCTTCCCAGAGAGTAGGGAAGAATTTTCTCCATGGACGAAGGTCAAAAACTGTGTTGTCCATGGGGGGTAGAATCCTTCAAAACAGGCAGAGAAATATTCCCTGTACTCTGGATTCCCACACTATGCCTCCATACCTCAATTTGGAAATTTAGTCAAACATAGTAAGAGGCAGAGTCCGGAAACGCAGCCTCTTTTCTGATATGTGTTATGTGTGAGGTCTGCTGCTGTTGTAGATGCTGCAAAAGAAGCCCTACAACTCAGCCACATCAGTAAAATCTGGTAGTATTGAAGCTATCATTAGTCATCAATTAGTCATCACCGGTAGGGACCATGTGATACTTTACTAGCATAGCTCGTGGGTATTGCAAAGCATGTCATGAGATGAAAATTCGTAACTCTTTAAAAATTTATCTAATTCTGTGGCTGTAAAAATTTATCTCAGAGACAAGTTGGTTGTCCCAAGACAGAGAGAGGGAGCCTTTTGGAAAAATCAAAGTTTGATGCTCTTCATTTCCTGTCTCTCAATATAAATGTAACCTGACAAAACAAAATGCTACACATACAGTAATAGTGCATCTGATACCTTATGCTTATCTTCAAAACAGAAAAGGTTAAACTGTAGTTTTTCAAGTAAACTGTAATATTTAAAGGCTCTTCTCTCTGTTCAAAGCTGATACCTTTCCTTAGCATTGTAAGACACTGACTTCAGTGTAGCTGACCTTTTTATTGCTTTTGGATACCAAAAGATCTGTTTCTTCAGTTTAGTTATGAAGAATATTCTTGAACAAAAGTAAATATTTCAGTTTCATGAAGCTGAAAAATGTTGGAATATAAATTTTGTAGGAAATGGTGTCTGAACTCTGAATACTGTTACAGTTAATTATATTGTTGTTAATATATTGTACAGTTGTGTTTTAAGAGTATATTATCAATTATAGCATGTGAATAATGCATCACTAGAAGTCCTTTTCCTGGGTGGAACTGTTAAATATTTAATAAATCCTATTTTTGCAGTCACTGAAAACACTTCGTAACTCTGACTTGAAGCCATATATTATATTTGTTGCACCACCTTCACAAGAGAGACTACGTGCTTTATTGGCCAAAGAAGGGAAAAACCCAAAGGTAAGGTGTCTTACACTTCTGAAACCGTGCTCCGTTTGGTGAACAAATGCATGTACTCTTTCTTTGGAATTGGGACACAGTACTGGCAATTACCACTGCAGTGAACCAGTGTAGCTGTGCTCCAGGTTGGTAGGCAGACCATGCTAAGGGAAGGGTTCATTCAGGATGCTTTTGCCTAAAGGGACGTGGGAGGTATTAGACACAGGAATGCATTGCTAATTCAGTAATCTTGGGGCACAGTGTCTCTGCATTGGGGTCCCTGCATTTGGGTACAAAAATGACCTTTTATTTCAAAACTGTGGAAAACCAAGTTTTGTCCTCAAGTAAACTTGGGAGTAATTCTATGGAGCAAAGAATTACTGGTTTTCATTTGAGAACTTACCTGCCCTTGGAAAAACATTTACTTGAAAATCCAAAACTCTTCAGATAAAATTATTTTAATGCTTGATCCTGTGGGATCAGTTTTCATTTTTAACCGGAGTCGTGTCCAAGATATGAGCTTATCTAGTTCAGATTTAGTTACTCAGAAGTTAGTCCTGCAGAATGGACTTGAAAGCCAAAGATTAAACCAGGACATCTGAAAGCTCCGAAAAGTTCCTTATCAGGCTATGATATACTAAGTGCTTACTGCTCAGGCAATGGAATAGGTTCATCATCAGGTTTTTAACTGAAATCTCCCTGATTGGTGGGAGCCCTTTGCCACCACAGTATCTTCAAAGTGCTAATGGAGCATAATACAATTCATACTGAGGAAAACCAATCTTCCCAGTGTAACTCAAAGTTATTCCTGACATGGCTGTTGGTCAGGAAACATAACTCACTGTGTTCACTCACTGTGCTATGTTGTTTTGCTCTCCTTGTGTGATGCAAGGGTGATTTATTACTTGTGTGCAAGGTCTGAAAGTCCATTAAAGTCTTAAGTGTTAAAACAGAGGAAATTTTCTTTTTTTTCTTTCCTCCCCCTGGCCCTAAGTCAAATATAATCATAGTCTTTTAAATGGGTACGTTTCCTCCTTCATGTTTATGCAATGAAGGAAACTTTATTTTATATAAGTATTGCCTCTTAACGTATGTTCTGGATTTTTATTGCAGTAGTCAAGGAATCCATTTGCAAAAAAAAAAAAAATGGAGTGCATTTCTTGGTGTTGCACTGTGCCTGTTTTCTTTCTGATTAATTGTATTGGAGTTGTATTTATTTCAGTTGGGTACATGCTACCGAGTTAAACCCCTTCCCTGATAAAGAAAAGGGTGTTTCTTGCATGTATGCCCTAATGTTGTTCTGATTTTATCAAAAGTTTATAATTACTAAGAAAAAAATTCTGAAGGCCCGGAGTCCCTTTTGAAATATCCTCCTTAGAAAATTAACTCAAAAATTATACCTGAATATTTCTTTATGCAATACAAAAATAAGTTGCAGAAGAGAAAAATAAACACACTTTTAGAATCTAAGTGTAAGAAAAATTCTGAAAACAAAACATTTCTACTTCTGCCTTTGTATCATTTATCTACACTGCAATATTCTTGCTTTTGATATATTCCCTTCCAGCTCCCAAATGGTGTTTTCCATATTTCTGCAATGTTATTCACGTGATGTTATGGTGATTTGGTCAGCTTAAATGTGTAACTCTCACTGTGGCTCTCACTGCTGTGTTTTGAACAATTGTCACCAGTGACAGCTGTCTCCTTTGGCTCTTTGGTGTTGGTAGTGCCAGCAGAATACTCTCTTGTTCTGCACTGTTCAGACTTCGTCTTACACCATCTCTGCCATCTCCAGTCTCCTTCAGTGAGATCAATGTTGTGCAACGAGCAGTGCTAGATCTTCCTCATTTTCTTCAGCCTGGGGCAGTTACTTACTCTTTGCCACTCTTAGCCAATCAGCCAGGATTGTCTTGAATGCCCTTAGTTTTCAAATATCAATCATGGTTGAGTGTTCCTGTAAACTTTTTAACAGCTGATAGCAACACCATGAGAGTTAGTGTAAAAAAATGGAGTCGTTCCCTTTCCCTGCTGTTACTGTGGGGGGAGATTTACACACCTACACTAACTCTCTGTTTCCGATTGCAGCCAGAAGAGCTGAGAGAAATCATAGAGAAGACAAGGGAGATGGAACAGAACAATGGCCACTACTTTGATACAGCAATTGTGAATTCTGATCTTGATAAGGCATATCAAGAGTTACTTCGGTTAATAAATAAGCTCGACACAGAACCCCAGTGGGTGCCCTCCACCTGGCTACGATAAGAGCAGTTCCAAGGGACAAATGGACTTCAATCTAGTTACCTTTCCAAGCAGATCATGTGTAGGTCTGCCCAATTCTAGTATAAATGCATGTGAGTTCTAGACCTCAGTGGCTGCATCCTTTGCCAGTGAAATTGCGTATTACTGAAAAATACGCTGATCAGCTTGTGAGCCAATTTAACTGATCTAAAGATTGTCCAAGTTTTCTTTCTCTGTGGTCTAGAAATGGAGACCATGTCAGTACTAAATTCTAAAGCTTTAGATAGATTTTTTTTTTCCTAGCAACTACTTTTATACATAAATCCACCTTTTTAAACTTAGAATCACCCTTATGACAAAGATTTAAAGTGTGTTTGTGTGTATATATATAGTCCATGCTGTCACATAGTTATAAATATGAATGTTATTTAACACTTAACTTAATGACTTTGTGGGACATGATGCTAGTTCAGGAGAATAATTCTACAGATCCTTGGGCAGATAAATAATCTTCACATGAAAATGTCAATGAGAAACCTCTCCTGTTCAAAAAATACATAGAATGAAGATGCTGCTCTGGTCTGGACCTGCCCTATGAGGCTTGAGTTAATATTTTAATTCTCAAACATTCCACTTTCTAATAGCACTGTAATTGAAAAATGTGTATAATGTAAATATTTCGATCCTTGTGTCTTTTTAGTCAACTTTTAAAATCAGATTTGACTGCACAGTAATTTTAGATCCAATCAAAGATGACTATTATATTGAACTTTTAGATGTGATATTTTTATGGTATTTTCTTTAAAATATACTGACTGATTGGAGCCACTGTTTTTCACAGATCTGTAGAGATAGGAAGGCAGAGGTTATATTTTTGTGAAAACATATAGTTATAAGACATGCTGCTTGAAAGTCAACTAAAATTCTCATGTTTTGTAACAGAATACTGACTAATACAGACTGATGTGCTGAACATTGGAAGACAGTGGGGTTTTTTAATCTCTGCGAATGGTTCATGTTGTGGCTGTTGGACTAATGGACAACTAACTGGAATTAAAATAGCTGAATGTAGCTACTATGTTATGAGTATTGTAATTCACTAGCCAACCTATTGTCCTGCATTTGCTCAGTACTGCAGTGAAAATATGTGTAAAACACTGGTAACTGACTGAGAAGTCACAAGAAAGGGGAATATTTTAATGGTTAAAACAAAAAACTTGAAACAAGGGAACAAAAGGCACAGTTTGTGTCCTAATGCATTCTGCAAAGCAAATGGGAACATCTCTCCATCCTCAGATGATTCTGGCTGTGAAGGTTTGACTGCTGTGGCTGTGCATCTGCGGTAGGGCTGTTATTGCTGACACTAAATGAATGGCTGGTTTGGGTTTGGGTAGCATAAAGAACCTTAACTGTGAATTACCTCCTTTAGCCATAGCGTTTCTTTGTTCCTACATATAAAACACTGGAGTTATGTCAATGTGTAGTTCACTCCTGTCTAATGTTGAAGGATGAAAAAGTAATTACTGTTTTCCATTATGTCTTGCATATATTCTTCCTTAAAATGTTAATGGAACAAATTCACACCCACAGAGAGCTCAAAGTATAGAGCAGATATAAAGAAATGGTCACATAACTGTCCTAGGTACTGAACTAATAATCAGTACATTTTTGTATTGAAAATTTGAAGTATAGAGTGCATTCCTGTCTTGTTAGAAAGCAAAATTATTTGCTGGCTTGATTAATATTTAGGGCTGAAAAGCAATTAGTGGGGATCAGTAATGACCCTTCAGAAAGAAAATGGGGTGGAAACTTGAATATCTTAGTTCAAGTCAGTGTTAGAAATAATGCTGTGCTACTATTGGCCTAAGGGCTGGATATTCAAAACTACGGCTTTTTGCCTCACATTGCAGGCATGTTCTCAGTTTCATCCATAGTTTATGACAACAACAGTGTTGAGTTATATTGGAAAAACTGTATTGATTCTATGCTTTTTAAAGAAAGATGTAGACATATTACGCTTTGGGGTATTGAATATTTCTGGACAAGAAGGTGGGAAGCAGTACAACAGGTTGAGTAAAGTTAACCTAGCTCAGCTATGTAGGTGCTGTCCAAATTCTGCCAGTCACAATCACCTCAAGGTGGTTGCTGAACTCCGTTAGGTATTCAGTGTTCATAGGCAACATCAGTCTCAGTAAATCATGCCATTAATGTTATTTCACTCATGTTTGTCTCCCCAGTTTTTCTGAAATGGTGTACAGAACCTGTTTTTATACAAATGAGCTTTTGAATGTAGACTTAAAGCATATTGCTTGAAGTTCAGCTCTACTCTCTTCATTCCCAAGGCACACAGAACTCCCTGACATCCGTAGAGAGGTGCTATGAGAGCTTTTAACCAGTGTTAGCTTTGTCTCCTGCTGAAAGGAAGGGCTTGAACAACACTGAAATATGTACCTGGCTGTCCAGCTGCTGCCAGCTTGGACCTGAACTACCTTGTGTAAGAAATTATTCTGTCTTGTTTCATGAAGAATGTGTGCTAGTTGCCTCAAGAATAAAAGAAAATAATAAGACTTCACTGCTGAAACTCTTCAACCTTATCACAGGCTTTGTAGTGAGCCGTATCAGACTGAAATGAGGATATCTGCATTTTTACTAGTCCAGATTTAATTAAAAATAAATGTTAGCTGAATTGCATAAAAGAAGTTTTGAATGTAATTAAATGTGACTTTTTAAAATACTAGATGGGGGGTTCCATGCCTTAAATAATTAAGGTAACTTTACTGAGACCTGTGGTTAGCCCCACATTGTGCTTTTATACATGTATCTGCACTCTGTATTTTGAGACATCATGAACTGCACACTAATGTAAAAATGTAAATATTTCTAGATTTAAAATAAATCACTGTACAATTTTACTTCTTGTAGTGGATCTTGAGAGTCTTCTTTCTGCCACTTTGCTGAATGTGTGAAACATGCTGTGACCCATCAGTGCCCTACAGGATGTTCTGTGCACCTTCTGACACCATCCATCCTGTGGGAGAGGCAACAAGAGGTCTGCAGAGCTACAGTGTCTCTCTTTCAAGCTAGGTCTGTACCTTACAACAGACTATGGACTTACTATTCAGCTGTGCTGTCTGCAGCTTCACAAGAGGAAAAGCCTTATTATTCATACAATTCTAAAATGATTGTTTAAAGGTGTTAATAGAAATTTCCTTGCACTTACCCTGCATGTGCAGTTAAGTGCTGGATCATGTTTAAAACAGGTTACCTTGAACAGACCAGACTTGTAGTACTAGAAACCATAAACTAGCATTAGTTCTGGGGAATGTGTTCAGTTTGCTGATTGCAAACCAATGTCTTCAAGAAAAATAACACAACCAATGCGTCCAAGGAATGACTGGACATGGCACTTAGTGCTGTGGACTAAGGTTGTGATTGGTCAAAGGTTAGACTTAATGATCTTAGCGGTCTTCTACAACCTAAATGATTCTGTGCTTCTGTCTTTAGGAAAACAGGTCTTCAAACTGAGCAGGGTTTAGTGACAGCCTGCTGATCAGCCACTCTCCTGGACTCCACTCATTAGCCTTGGACATGAGAATGACAGGAAGGATGGACTGCTGTACATTCAACGCTGCTTTGCTTGCCAGCCTATTGAAGCAATGAAGACTTGCAGCAACATGTAGCTGGCAAGTTGTTTCTATATGCTTTTGGCAGGAGGGAGCCACTTCTCCATGGTTACTTATTTAAAGCAGTAAAGATTAAGTAAATGTGGACACAGGCTGTAAGAGATGTGCTCAATGTGGTTTCCAAGTCAGGGGTAGGGAGTGAAGCAGAGGTTTTATTTTGAAATCAACACAACAAGCTTTTAAGACTGCCATATTGTAGCAACTTGAGCCAGACACCAGGTATTTTAACAGGTAAAATTTACACTTGTTTCTAGCACAGACAGTATGCAAGTTGGCAGAACCTCTAATTAAAACCATAGATATCTTAGCTCAGTGGTAACAATCGTGCAATGAAAATATATCACAGAAGACTGTGGATTTCATGAACAGGTTAGAATACTAGAGTTTCCTTTACAGGTATTTGACTTCAGCTGTGCCAATACTCCCTTTAAGCAACTTGAACATTAATAGTTCAGCAGTAAAGAACATCACATGCATCCTCCTCCCTAAGTAACATTTTTCTCTGCTTGTACTAGGAAGGGGAGCAATTAGGTGAATCTGATTAGGCAAATCCATCAAAAAAGTGTAGCTATCAACAGTCATTCCTACTAAGTGAAGAACTAGGCTGAACATGGAATAGAAGGCTTTCCTGATAGTAAAGCATCTGACCCATTTCTGCCTTTCCTCCTATGCTGTAGTCAAGTTACCAGATTTCTAATCTCACGGGAGAAATCCACAACCCATTCAAGACTTGGACACCAAATGAGAAGCCACATAAGTATCTTGGAGGCAACATGTTTTGAATTATATTGCAACTGGACATTCTGTACTTTGGGTCCCCTGCTCCATATACAACAACTGTGCAGGGTTACTCAAAGAGAAGGTCTTCATCCTTCTCTTCTGCTAAGAGATTGGCTGGCTCACTTTCGCCACCAGCAGCCCTCCGCAGCTCCCGTTCTTGATCAGATTTTTCTTTCAAGACTTTTTTCTTTTCCTGGATCTTTTTTAGCCTGTGAAGAGAAATGCAGCTTTATTTGTGAAGCAAATATGTTTCCATACAACAGGTTAGCAGCTCAGATGCCATACAACTTGGATTTGATAAAGCTGCCTGGAAAAAATTATGTAACAAATACCAAATTTGGCAAAATGGCAAAAATAAAAGGCTTTTATTGCTAGCTGCCGCAATTGAAAAACTTAACCAAACTATAAATTATATTCTTAACCCTAAACACTGCATTATACTACTCTGCTTGTCTTTAATCAAGTTCATTCTTCTTTCATTCATTTCATGTGTGACATTTTTGTTTCAGGTAGCCCAGAACATTGACTTTATTGGCAAAGGTCTCCTTAAAGCAGAACACCTCAGTGTACTGTATCACATCATTCCCTCAGGAAGAACAATGACAGCTATATACAACTTAATGGAAGGGATTCATTTATAACTTCCAGACACATAATGGGTGAGCTCTGAGTGCCCAGCTCTGGAAACTCAACATGCAGTAAAGCATGAAGTCATGTTTAACAGTGTTTGCTGCCAGATTTGGTGAACAGTTCTCCTAATTCCCTTCTGAGGAATGGTCTGTTTTAGGAAGAGACCAGTCTAGTCTTTTGATACTTACCGGTAGAATTCCTCTCGTTCTCGTTCATCCAGTTCTGTGATAATGTAAGAAAGAGTACGCTCGATCCTGGGAATAATCACTAAAAAAAAAAATAAATAAGGAAGTTGTTGGGACTGCTGTTATATTAGCCAGGAAGTTATCTAATGTAGTGCATATGTTGTTTGAAGTCAATCTAGTAATTCTTTTGGCTAGGGGAAATTTATGTCTTTTGTGGAAGATCATACTATTTACTGATGGACAAGTACACAAAATATAAAACAGTCCTGAGAAGTGGGCAAAATTTGAATTAAAACTATGTTCTTCCATCACATTGGTTCAGAAACTTCTGTTCAGTATAGCACCTTTACTCAGAATTATCTCTGTTTAAAAAGGCCATCATGAAAACAAGTATTTAAATACAACAAAATCACAAGAGAAAAAATGACACTAAACACAGCTTTAACACCAAACTGGGCAAGCTCTGTGTCAGAATCATTTGCTGAAAGAAGAAACCTGTTATCAGTACTACCAAAAGTTTTTGGAAGGCTGCAGAGGAAACCTTTTCTAAGTCAAATTCTCAGTGATAAGCTGCATTTAAGGCCTGCATGTTCAAAGAAACCAGTCTATAAAAAACTGCTGAAAAGGATGATGTGGAAACATGGACTGAACTGTGTTATTGTGTACATGCAAAAATTATTAAAACCAGGACATCAAAACTCAAAAAGCAACTTGAAACAATCAAAGCACTCTGGACACTGCAGCAAAAGGAATCACAGCCAATACTGGGATTGTAGTAGTACTTAACAAATGGCAAGAAACAAATTTACAAACAAGAACGTGAAGGATAAAGAATTCAGATCAAAAGAAAATACCAGGGTATTGACATAAGGAATATTCCATCTAAAACCAAGAAGTCACCAGCCTCTCCACGGGGCACTGCTATTACAGTTTTAAAGTTTATTAGAGTGATTTAAAGGTAAATATATTTTAGTTATTTGAAGTTTATTATGCTAGCTATTGGAACAGCTTAACACATAGAAACATTGTATCTTTTGCTTCTAGTCGACAGGCTTGGCCAGTTAAGTCAAAGTCACTAGCAGGGACTCCAGAATGTCTGTGAAACTTTTATCCTGTAGGTTATCAATATAATTTCCTGATTACTTTCTCATGCTTGCCTATTCATTTATCTCTGTATTCTCCAGCCCATTCCACTGGCCTTTTAATTTTTCTTCTTTCTTGTAATATGCTTAATTGTAATGCTTTCTAGAAAGCATTCTTGAACTGGAGAGAAATTCTACTAACAAGAAAGAGTGGCTTCCTTGACCCTGCCCCTCATCTTGCATGGAGGCAGAAACAAATGGAAAAATACTCACCATGTTCAATTGCATTCACACGTCTGTTTGTTATTTTAATGGCTTCATCCAAAGTAATAAAGGATGTCTGATGGAATGGGATTAAATAATTAATACATAACGAGACAAATTCAACATTTCCATCAATTCTGTACAAAAAAACCAAAGAGCACTTGAAAGCCATGTCTATAATGTAGCTTTACAAACTATGTCCTTGATAGAAGCAGAGTGTTTTCTACTACTGTCACAAGCACGCTGAATACTGAACATTAGCAGTTACAAATACCAGCTCTCCCAAAAGTGTTTTCTTAGCATTAAAGAATAAGGATTTCTCTGAAGCAGTACTATAGCTAAAAAAGGGTTTGCAACTTTGTACAGCACTGGGACTAGGTTAAGCTACAAGTACTGAGAGATGGTACTTTCATTTCAGAAAAGTGAGAAACCAACAATCCTGTTCTTTTTTAACTTCCACCAACCTGTAATGAGGCCAGTTCCACAAGCAGCTCCACAGCTTTGGCATAGTTCCTCTTCAGCTTAGCCAGCTGTTCTCCACCTCTGGCCAAGCCAGTCAGCTCATAGCCTGAAAAAAAAAAAATTGTTACTATTGCTACTATAGTGTTTCCTTGCTAGATAAAAATTAATACTTTACACACTACAGGGATATAAAGAGCTCATCAAGTGACATGCTAAAGCCTTTGCCCATTAACAAATTGTCTTTATAGTGTTTTATGTTGTGCATATCCCTAGTAAGACTTAGCAGTCTCAAAATCTGGAAATATGAGACAAGTCATCTCCTCACCTGAAAAACTCACTGATTTAGGAAAGCAGAATCTATTATAGTCCCTAATAATCCCTCCATGTCACAGGACCAGGGCAAAGCATCAAAGGAAGTAAGTACCCCTGTGCATATGATGTAAACTGACTTACCATAAAGACATGACAAGTATTTCTGTATGAGCATGGAATAGCCGTAAGAACATCAAGACAGAAAAACACTTGGGTTGTACTTACTGTCCCCTCCTTCCTGGTAATGCTCAAAAACTGGCAAGGTTACACCTGACAAGAGTGAACAAAATGCATGTAAGAGACATAAAGGGTTATAAATTTATTAAGTACAGCTCACTTTTACCCCATTTGCTTCTAATTATGTAATGTCAGCAGCTTTGTTTACAAAATATTCCTATATAGCTTGGAATGATTAAGTCATGCTGGTTCTGACATATAACATGGAACTTCAGAATTGTGTTGAGCTCACAGAGATCAAGACCCATGGAAAATTCAGGGAAGTATTCCAGTTTATTCAGTTTTATTATGTTTCTGTTTAGTCATATGTTCCCTTTGCTTAAGGAATATTTTAATCATTCAATCTTGATTTATCTGTCTTGTTTTCTTCATAGACAATTGTGGATAGAAAATTGCATGAAGTTTTTTTAACTTTGGGACTTAATTTCCTGATCTATTTTCCAGTAAAGCTCTACAGAAGTTATGCTTTGTCCAAAGATACAGAAATTGGACTGTGGTTTACAAACATTCACTTTATTTTATGAGAGGTAAATAACCAAATACAAAAATCATAAGCTGTATGTGAAAAAACCAACAAATTACAAGTGTTCCTATTGTCAGATAAGTAAGAAAAAAAGGAGATAGTGTTTGGATACATTACTGCCTGTTTCCAAGTCTCCTCCCCCAATTCCCTTATGAGTTGAAATACTCATGGCCTGGAAAAGAGTCACCTGCTACATTGTCTTTTTTAGCTCTGATCTTGACTTGCGCTTTGTTCACATTTTGGATCACAGTGGTACTGTAAGGAAGAAAACATACATCTTAATCAGGAAAGCTGAAGTGATTCATTAATTCATCATTATATACAAGATGAATCAGTTATCAAATAGCTGCAAGGACCTGTAAAGTGTTGTCAGCTCAGTTCTCTATGCAATTCTTTGCACAGTCTTCAAAGCTAACACAGAAGCTTTGAAAGAAATAGGTTTCCAGCAAAGTCTGGAAAAGATGCAGAGTCTATGAAATGTAGCTTTAAAAATGTCTTAGACCAAGTTTACAAAGCATAGCTAAAAAACTAGCCAGTTATCTGGCAAACTATTTTAATAACATTGAGTCTAATCAACCTGTGAGATTTTTTTCATAATGAATGTGAAGGAATTTCAAGGCCTTAAATGCAAACCAAGGCCAAAACATTTTGTTCATTTTAGTTTCTAAGTATTTGTGTTTACAGACCATTAATGAGTTTGTTTACCCACTAACTACCATATTAACAAACCTGAGCTTGTACAACAATTCATCTTGAAGCATTTTAAAGTAACTTAAGGTCTTCCAAGAAAGGGTCACTACAGCTAACTCCTCTGCTGAAGTCCAGTTTACTTACAGGGTGGAATCTGACTTGTTTATAGCTAAACACTGTGACTAGTTAGGACAGGACACAGCACTATATCCAAATGAAAGGGCAAAAAGACTTTTCTTCAGCAGCACGCAGATTACTACTGTGTCTGATCACTTGGCTCTTCCCCATTAGTTGGTAGTACCTTCAGCTGAATCTTTAACACTTCCCCAACTTTATTCCACAAGGTCTACGCACACTTAAATGAATTACACAAACACCCTAGACAGAACTGTAATTTATTAAAATACAATTTAAGTATCCTGCTGGAGGAAAAGGATTAGTTTCCCCTCTTGCACACAGCCCTCACTAGCCCTAGTGAGTCATAGTTCAGTGAGGTAGGAGATTAGAACAACTGGTAAAATCACTGTGTGACTTACTGGCAGAAGAGAGCACACATTACATCTGTCCCTCAAATTCACAGGAAAGACCAAGTTAACAAATTGTCCAATACTCTGATATAAATTCTCGCCTCCCTACATTTTTTATTCCAAGCTGCAAAAAGCAACACCTTCTGAAATCAAGGACTGTGACAAAAAGAAAATTCTGTTAATCTTTCTGCTTTGTTTAGCTTCCAATGGAGTATCATGTTTTCATCATGCAAGTTCTCTCTCTGCTGCAGTGATGTCTCCCACCTTTCCGTAATAGAATTCAGTTCGTCCTGTCCACTGTCATCTTTTTTTAAGTGCATTTAAGAATGTTAGTATTTTTTTTCCAGAAGAGAAAATAATTTGGTGATAGCTCTTTCCCATGGGTACGACATCCTCATGCAACCCCAGCAATCCTCACCTGAAATCTCCTGCTGTGAACTTTGCCTCAGCAAGTGAAAAGGCAGCTTCTCTCATCACCTCACCCATCAGCATCTTAGTCTGTTTAAAAAACATAAAAAGGCAGCAAGTACAAGGCACATTGTTAACTCCTTTTCCAGGATAAATAATGAGCAGCATAAAGAGAAGAATGAGAAATTGAACAGAGTGAGAAAGTCCTATATGCACAGCTTACTCTCAACTGCAAATTGTAATTCCCAAGTGACTAGCAAAAAAAAGAAGTATTTCAGCTGTTTCACAGTGTAGAACTCATAGAAACAGCAAAAGACTTGTTTTTTTCTTAATAATCATAAAATTCTATTACATGGGGGTGAAATCACAACAATAAAGTGGCTCAGTATGAAAATACTCTTCTTTCACATTGTATGGAATACTATGAGACAGCTGAAGTTGTTTTTCAACATACAAATGTATGCTGCACTGTCCTCCCACTCTGTTTTTTCCCAATTTTTACAGATTCGTAGCCCTTGTAGCTAAAAACCATGCTATTGAGAAACCCTAGCCTTCGGATGTTAGACAATCTATAGGAAACAATGACACAGAGTGATGAGAGCTTGCCTGCAGTGTGGCAGGCAACAAAGGACCACTGCTAACCATGGACACTGCAGCAGTTGCAGCTAAAACAGTACAACTAAACCCATCTAGTATGGCAGAACAGAACAACACATGTTAGGCTCTACTGACTATCTCAGATTTGTCATCCATGTTGGAAAGGAAGAAGCAGGACTCTGTGTTTCCTCATAAAGGAACAAGCTCCATCTGGACAAAACTGCTTGCTAGTGTACCTAGTCATGCAGGAAACATTATAGAGCTGCAGTACCCCCTCAAGCCAGGTAATGCAACAAAAATGGGGCTACAGAACATGTTAATACCATTCCTAAACTATCTGGTAGCATCAGAGGAAATTCCCTGTAATATAGGGAACTTGGGACACAAAAGAGAGCAGAGGCTAAGACTGTCTGGGAAGAGGTGAAGAATATTAACTCTTAAAAGTTTCTGTATCATGGCAGTCAAAAAAACGTAGTTCTGCTCGTGTCCTCAGCAGTCTCACTTACAAAAAACAGGTTATCTAGACAGTTGTCCTATATTTCAGCCTATCTAATGAAGTTAGCAGAACAGGAATGCACAACAGACAGAACAGACAGATTTCAAGTAAAGTGAGCCAAACAAAGGAAAATTGTCATTTACCTACCTCAATAATTTTCTTAAGGATTTGCCTGAATCGAAGCGTCAAAGCATCAGATTTTTTTTTCAAGAGGTTACGACCTGTTTGGGCTCCTTTCAAACGAGCCTTCATGATGGTCTGAGCCCTGGTAAGCAGAGGAATAAAGAAAAAACATCCTGCATCATCTGAAGGGATTAGAAAAAAAACTTATGCGAAGTTTTCTGACATGCATATGACTGAAATTATGAAGCAACAGAGAAACATCATTGCAGTAAAACAAGATGGCCACTTCAGGAGAGAATTTTAAATTCCCATTTAAAATCAAGGGAATTTATATTTATCTCCATAATCAATGAGAACTACAAGGTTATTATCTGTGAAGTCAAAGCTCATGAAAAAATTGACAAGACAGCTATCTATTCCATAACAGGAAATAAGAGTTTTCATTTTTCTTCATGACTTACAAGTACCAGAAATCAAATTATTCCAAATACCCACTGTCACTGTGACACTGGTATTGCTTTTAAGTTCTTTTACTGCTATGTCATCTTCTCAAAATCAGACAACACAGCAAATTCTTCATGTGATCATAACTGTTGATGCCATGTTCTGATTTTATGGAGCAAGAAGATAGAGCAGTTGTACATTCTCGTTTTCCTTATCTTCATATGCTGCATGGGAGATTTACAAGCTATTAAAGACAATCAAAAGCAGCAACAATTTAAAAGGAATATTAGTGAATTAGCTGTAGCTTTGTATACCCTTTACTTCCAGCAGCACACTTATACGTTTCTTGTATGAAATTAGGAACTGTGCTACTTTCTTCGTGCAGCCACTGTGCACAAAGGACAGCACTCAAGTCAAGTCCCTACACACTTCCTCTCTGACCTTGGAAAAAGTAAGTATAATTAAGATTCTGTCTACACGGTGGAATCCATTACTGGCCACATCTACTGGCATGTGATGAGAATAGCTCCATTAACATCTACCAAATACATATAACTGAAAACTATAAATATTTTATGAATGTTCGTAATTTAAAAAAAAAAAAATCAGAGAGTAAAAAGGCAACTTTACTTTCCCAGCAAGCAGGTATCTGTCATCACCTTGAACTAACTTGTTCGCTCTGTTCACCAGCTGCCAGAGACTGGCTGGCCTTCTAGTTCAAGCAAGATCTCAGTCGCTCTGAGAGTGCAATAAACAAAGTCTTGTTTACTCTCAAGGAAACTGAGCAGCTTATGGCATTGAAGATATCCAGCACGGAAGAGGCTGATACTAGCAAGCCACTTTATAACAATAAAAAACCCCCCAAACCAACATAAAAAGTAAACCTTGTTAAATCCTCTTCTGTCAGTTAACAAAATTAATTGTTGCAGACACAGGTCATCTTTATTTTGCCATTCTAATTTATATTCCTTTGGGAACACCACCCACATTATTGTCTATCACCTCATTTGAAACCAGGCTTGAAAATACTAGGCCTTTGTACATGACGACCCTCATGCCAGAGTAACACATCACCACACAAAACCAGATACCTTTCAAAAGTGATTGAAGTGCCCCCTCCTTGGACACCTAAACTGAATGAAAAGAGCACTACCAAAGAGCAGGAGTGAGACCAGATGACTTAGTGTATGCAAGAATTCATTTCTGTGTATGCAATAGTTTATTTCTAAACTAAGTTTCAACACAGAACCTTTACCATGTAATCTATTAATCTTTCCATATAAACTGTTACTTTATATGTCCTGAGCTCATACAGAGTGAATAATTATTATTTTATGTTTGAGGTTTTCTGTCCTGCAAGGCATCCTTTTTATTATAAAGATTATGTGCAGGCATCAACCCACTTTTATGCAAGATTTGAAACAGCCTTTCACCTTAAAGCAAAGTCTGTCTGTCCTGGAGGGTTCCGAAGAGAAACTGAACATTATTAAACCAGCAATTTTAATCAATTGTTTTTGTTCCAATGTTGGCAGCTTTCTAAGCCTTCTCAGGAGACATGTGATTTCATGACAAATAGCTTGCCGTCTGGATCCGGAAAATTACCTGACTGTCCACTACAGTGGGAGCACTTTACTTCCTTCTTCTTTTTTAACACTTTATGGACAACCTCTCGTACAGCAGTATCGTCCGTTGCAAAGTTAAGGGAAGCTGCGGTTCTATCTGTCCAGTTTTCCTATGCATACATTCTGCAAATTGTTCTTTTTTAAGTAAAGTTTGCGTAATCACATGATTTTAAATACCATACCCGGCATCTCGGTGCCGGGCCCTGCCGTGGCCCCTGAGGACTGACAGAGCTGATGTGGAGCCTGGAATCAGAAACTGAAGTTTAGGACTAGCGGCCCTCAGCTGCTCAGTCACAGAACGAGGGGAGCCCCACTCGGCGGCGCAGCGCGCACACAACCGGGGGAACGAGTCCCAGCGCCGAGCCCCGATGAGGGGCCCCGAGCGCCCCCAGAGCCGCCGCTCCCGCCGTCTCGGGCGCGGCACGGAGCCCCCGCGCTCCCCCCTCGGCGCTATCCCGACCCGTCCCGGCGGACACTCACATCCGCGAGGGGAAGATCTCGATGCGGTCCTTGGCCGACATGGCTGCGGCGGGGCCGGCTCGGGCTGTCACCGCTGGCACCGGCGGGGCCCGGCGCGGCTGCCGCCGCCGTCGCCGCCGTCACGTGACTCGGCCCCGCCCCCGCGCGAGGCGGTGCCCGCGCTCAGGGGACGAAACCCGGATGCCCGCGCG
>VZTE01003814.1:1038100-1129062 GCA_013397775.1 Eulacestoma nigropectus
GACCCGGCACCGCTCAGGGCCGGGCCCGGCGTGACGGCACCGGCACCGCGCCCGGAGCTCTGCAGCCGGCGGGGCCGCGCTCCCCGAGCCTCCCGCCGGCGCCGTGCCGGCGATGGGCTTTTCCCGGCCCCCTCTCCGGTGCGGCGGCGGTCGTGGGGCAGCGCCCGTGTCGGCGGCGCTGGTCGGAACTGGCTCCGTTTCCGCAGACGTTGTGCGGCCGCGAGGGCCTCGGCTGAGGCGTGTCCAGCCGCTGAAAAAGATACATTCAGGCTTCGGCGCGGTGGGCGTAGTGTTGCTCCTGGGGGTCTTCCACAGAAGGCCAAAATAAAAACCTTGTGACTCTGGCGAGAGGAGTGAAGTGATGTGTGTGCTGAGCGGTATTTGTCCGCTCTTGCTCGCTGTGGCTCCAGTTTGTTGCTTTGCAGTGCAGCTTTCTCATGTACCCCATAAGTACCTGCAGGATTGAGCAGAGCTGCATTGAGTGGACTAGAAAGGCGAACTGTAAAGTTTTCGTTTTTAACCTTGGAGTTCTTTGTTCAACTTACACAAAGCTATACAAAACCTTCAGAGTGTTTTTATAATGCTTTGCTAGACTGTATTAACCCCTTTTTAAAAGTTAAGAATGGAAATAAGGGTGGACGTGGTCTTCTGAATTGCATGGCCATGTGTACATAGCATTTGGCATTACCTTCCTACTCTGATTTTAAATTTTCCTGTAGCTAGAAAGCACTGGCACTGATGTAAAGATCATGACTAAAACTTCAAAAGGGTGACTAAAACAAACCTGAAGGAGTGATGCATTTGACTCGGTGTCTTAGGCTCCTGCTGCTGTAGAAAATTTTCAGTGTGAAACTTCAAGGCATAGACAAAAGGAATTGAACTAACTTAGATGTTTAAGAGAATGTGGATTCATCATCAGAAAAATTAAACAGTTTAAGCATTCCTTCTTACCTTCTTGATTATGGAGTGTTGGTGTTGCTGCCTTTCTTTTGAATGTATAGTGAAGGAATTCTGGTTTTTTTCATGTGATTTTGTTGGGTTTTTTCCCCTCCTGACTAGCAGTCTTTTGGGGGGTGCTTTTTTTTTTGTCTTCTCAGTACTTCAGGCCAGGCTAGTTCTGTTCTGATTAATGCCTTTGCTTTCTTTGCTGACAGTTGGCCTCTGGAGCAGGTCTTGCAGGATTTCTCTGAACATCTTGTGCTGACTTTAAAAGCCGTCTTCTGGAGTCTCTTTCTCCTGAGTACTACAGAAGCTTCCATCTGCCTCTCATTTTCTTAGCCTCACATGCTGTCTTATTATGTGCATACAAAATCCTTCGTGAGCACTGCAAGCTTCTCTCCTCTGTTCTCCTGCTCTTACAATCCAATTGATGATCCTTGAGAGTCCCTTCCAACTCAGAATATTCTGTGAATCTGTGATAATGTTACAGGGTCTCATGAATGTAGATGCATGCAAGGTGTGCAGTGCCACCTTTCCACCCCTTGAAGAAGCATTTCCAGTGTGCTGTGTGTAGGTAGTACGACAGTTGAAGTGGATAATGAAGTCTGGGTAACAAAGCTTTTTCTATGTTAATGCAAAAAAATAGCATCTTAGGAAATGGTTGTGGTAATAGTACTTAAAATACAAGTTAATTTATTATCTAGTCTCTATTAAAACCTAAACACAACCTCATCTTAATTGCTACTTTTACTGTCACTGTTCCTCTCTATCCTCCCCAGTCACTGCTGATTTATTGCCATGTTTGTAGGAGAAGGCAGTGATGTACTGTGAAATAATATCTTTGGGGTTTCTGCTCAAATTCCAGAATGCCGGGACTAAGCTGTAGATTCTACCAACATAAATTTCCAGAGGTGGAAGATGTAGTGATGGTCAATGTCCGGTCCATTGCTGAAATGGGAGCCTATGTCAGCCTGCTGGAGTACAACAACATTGAAGGCATGATCCTCCTCAGTGAGCTGTCCAGGAGACGTATTCGTTCCATAAACAAACTCATCCGCATCGGGAGGAATGAATGCGTTGTGGTCATAAGAGTCGACAAAGAGAAAGGTATCTGGGGATGTGGTGGGCTATATCAAGATTGAATTCATAGACAGAAATGCAGATTAACTAAGCAAGTGTTTGTGGGTTTTACCAGGGCTAGTTTTTTTGGGCATTAAAGTAAAATAGACCATCACTGACCATACCTATGATCATTCTTCTGTTCCGGTGTGTCCTTTGGAATTGGGTTAATCAAAGTAAATGGCATCAGTAAAGATTTAAGTGGGTCCTCACCAGATCAGTCACTGAACTACTGTGAAGTGGAATTTTCTTTTGATATCTATGTAGATTCTCTAAGTCAGCTGAAGAGAAGGATCATTTGCTGTAGACAGAAAAATCTAGATGCTAAGCATTTAGTGCTCACCATCCATACTGTTTGTTAACAAGTCTCAAACCTTGTTGATAAAGGTGATGACAAATAGGTAACTATTGTGAATTCTGTAGGGTACAAGTTAAGATTGTACAGGCAGTTTTGGTTTTTGCTGTCTTTTGAACATTTTAATCTTTCAAGGTTTTTTAAATGTAATTTCTATTGAGAACATTTCAGATTTTGATAATACTGTTCCATGCAATCTCTAAAATTTATATCCAGCTATACAGAAATAATAAACACTGAGCACATCTCCTAGAAATGTCACTGTTGCTGTATGATGTTTCTCAAACTATATGCTTTTCTAGAATACTTCTGAAACTGCAGTTAACCCCGAGAATAAATAAGGAATGACAGGATAAGGAAAAGCAGAGACGAAGAAGGACAAGAATAAACTTATTTCAGATAAATCTGAAGTGAAATAAGTTTCCCAACATCTCTAATGAAATTATACTTTTACAAATTAGTTTTGTTTTCATATTAATGGAGAAACACATCTGGAATTCCTCTAGTGGTCTTTCACTGAACTTACTGGAGAACCTATAGTTTGTGAGAAATAGCTGGAGGCCTTTTCAAATTTAGAAGAGAGTTCAAAAGAAATTTTTTCATGGGCATTTCTTTCAGGCTGAGCCTATTTTATTAGGAAACCGTTTAGAGCTAAACTGATGGGGTGCCAGCCTTGAATGAAATTCTGTTATCACTACAAAAATATGCATTAAATTTGCTTCTTTGTATGCTGGAGTGATTTTTTTCCCCCAAACTTTGTGTGCAGAAATGTGAAAATGGATCACTAGTTGCTGAGATATTGGTTTACAAAGAATATATTAAGGCAATCATTTAAAAGAATGATGTTAAAAAAATTTGCTGTTGTAAGTATTTACAGTTCAAAGAATTTTATATCCTAATTTGGATCATAATTCGCTCAAATGCATTGAGGTTTGGTTTTGTTTCTCTCTGTAGCAACATATGGGGATACTGTAGGCCAGGGGCAAATCCTGAGCCAGAGTGTTTGTTCTTCATGAGTTTCTTTTGAAGGAGTCAGAGTTAGATTGCACAATGGCTGACACTTTCAAAATTGTCTTCCCCAATAGGTTATATCGATTTGTCAAAAAGAAGAGTTTCTCCAGAGGAGGCAATCAAATGTGAAGACAAATTCACAAAATCAAAGACTGTAAGTTGCCTTTCTGTATTTAGGCACAGTCTATTTCTAGCTTTTTCCTTGAGCAACCAAAATGTGCAGACATAAGAAAAAAATAAAGCATTGTGTTCATGTATTAGGCATAGTCTGATTCTCATTTACCCATGCAAAGATAAATAACCAGCTCCTGTGTCCATAAGTGCTACATGGTAAGCTGCTTATTAATTAATTAATTAATTGATCAAGAAAGATGTCAGTTGAGAATTTATGATGTAAAAGGAATTTTCTGATTTAAATGATCAGAAATCCAAAAGCACGTGCTGGTTTAGCACACCATGGGCAACTTTTTATTGAAAAGACATGCAGGTAGTTCCAGGCTCCCGTCCTTACTGCTGTGTGGTCTTAACACTTACAAGTAGAAATTTTTGTCTGCTTTCAGTATTTGGTTTGGGGTTTTTACCACTCCAGTATTGCAGGTTTACAGCATCCTTCGCCATGTTGCTGAAGTCTTGGAGTACACTAAGGATGAGCAGCTTGAGAGCCTGTTCCAGAGAACTGCCTGGGTGTTTGATGACAAGTACAAAAGACCGGGATATGGTGCTTATGATGCATTCAAGCATGCAGTCTCGTAAGGACTTCTTTTATGCTTCTAGTGGCTTATTTCAAATTGCAGAGAAGTATTTCCTAAAATAGATCTGTCACCATGTTCTTTTGGGTTGTATCATTGGGTTTCTTTCTCAGAGTCAATATGGAGAATATACTGGTCAAGTAAATCTAGTAAATTTTGACATCAGTCTTCCAGTTGCTTATTGTAGGTTTCTCTGTCTTACTGATTTTTTTCAAGTTCTAAATGCTCTTGAGAAAGAAGGCTCAGAGGTGATGTGTTTTTACCCATTTTTGAGTCTGCCACTCTGTGTATGTCAGGTTTTTAAAAGAAGTAATTGAATCTGATATGGAGAAATACCAAAGTATCAGTGAATAATGTTTAAAGTACAAAAGAGACAGATGAGCCCGTGACATTTCTAACAAGGGAAGAACCACTGGTCTTGGTTTGTCTGTCCGAATTTGCCTGAATTTAGTCCCAGGCAGATTTTATCAGAAATGTCTATCTCTCTGTCCGAAGACATTTCTACTCAGAGCTGATTGTCACTCTTCCACTGCACAGGCAGCTTTTTTCTTTTTTAAATGCAGCAAGCTGTCTTGTTACTTTTTTCCACTTCCGAACTTAAAGAATGGGATCATAAATTTAGAAATGGAACTATGAACAGAAAGAGGTGGAAATTGTGATGCTAAAGAGATATGCACTGAGATAGACTGCTTTTATTTTTTTAATAGAGTCTGATATTTTCATTTGCTTTCAGAATTAAAGTGTTTGGTTTCCCTCTGAAGAATCTACCGTGAAATTTTCAATCCTAAACTAGATTTTTCAGTAAACATTTTCAACTTTGCTCCTTTTTTTTAATAGCACCTAAGCATGTGAGTGATGAACTGGAGTTGAACGCTAGGTGGCAGTAATAAGGCTTTTAGAATTGGCGTTGACTCTAGGAAGCAGGGCGCTCGATAGCGTTTTTAATTAGCTGGAAACCAGCTCTGCGTTTTGGGGGAAGAAACAGCTTGTGTCCTCATTTCGAATGAATGTGTTTTGTTTCATATAAAAATGGTTATTTTCTGGTGATAGCAAATTTACTGGTAAAGGGCAAATCTGGACATACTGCAGTAAAAGGAATTCCAGATCACTCTTAACTGATAAATACTTAGTTAAACACCTGTATAATAGAATTTTTAAAAACCCCGTATAGTTACACTGGCTGTTTTAGCTTCACTTGTATACTCATGAAAAGTCCTGAGCACAGGCCTTTTGTTGCTTATTTGCTATTCAGTTTGGAGCACAAACTTCAGAAGCTGTCTGTTCTCAAAACATCTTTCCATCAGTAATGCTTTAAGATTTCTGACAGTGGACTTTTATTTGTTCCTGTTGTGCTCCTACATAAATGTATAGCAATGGAGTGGAAAAAAGGTGGATATTGCTGCCTTCCTATTCTTGCTGAAGTGCTGTGTGAGGTTTAGCAGTCTCTCTAAGAATTTGACTTGTTATTCCTTTCTTTGTACTGAGGATTAGTGTTTTGGAGTTTCACACAGCATGATACCTGTGGCAAGAATTGGACAGTATATCTACCTTCTAATCAGTAAAAATTAAACATTGGGGACCTATTGTTGAAAGCCTACCAAATGCTTTAACAGGTAGATTTAACAGGACAGTTTGTAAATAAAGCAGAATTTGTAGGTGCCATAAATCACTTCTGCCATACAGGTTCCTATTTTGATCTGTAAAACCTGTCATGTTTCTGGGTTCTGTTTGCTTGTTTGGCCCTTCTACCCTCTATACTTAGTATACAAAAACATGAAAGATGATGTTTTATTAGCAACAGAGGCCAATCTCTAGTACTGCCTCTGGCTTTTGGGCTGTTTTGTTTCATGTTTGCCTCCTGGTAGTATTGTAGATGATCTGGGTTTTTTTTTCAGAAAACTGCAACTTCTGTCTCTGCAGAACAGGAACTCTTTTTGTGAGGAGTTTTTTGGTTATGTTCTCTGTTTCAGATAGATTTGGGATAAATTTAATACGGCAATAGAAAATCGACACCTCTTCTTCAAAAAAGAGCTGCTAATTTATATTAGTAGACAGCAGAGGAGTTTGCTTCTGTGGTCTCTGAATTTGCAACTATTTGCTTGGGATTTAAAAAGACTTTATCCTTTCTTTAGCCAAGAATGTCACCAGCAGATAAGTATCTTGTCTGTGATCCAGATACTGTTAGAAAGGAGAACAGAATAACACGGAATGAGTATGGGTTACTTTGTAGAATGACAAAAATCTTGTGTTTGAATGAAATACAAAAATAATTTTAAAATTCCAGATTCATCATGGATTCTCTTTCATGTGATACGAGTTTATCTTCACATTGGAGGAAACATAACAATATCAAGAAACTGGATACTTTTCACATTCTATTTATCTCATATAAAGGGAGCCGAAGAGAAGCCATTCCTTCACTTTAAAAAAAAAAATTAAATCATTCAGGTGATTCCTTTCAGGAACAGATTGAGTAAACTACTTATTTGCTGTGTTTACCAATAGAAAATACTTTGAAAATAGATGTGTTCATTTTCTTGCCGTGTTTCAATGGGTTCTTAATCAATTTCTCTGTTTTCTTTGCCTAGTAGATATCTAGGATTATTTGTAAGAAATAGAAATAGTACCAGAAGTTTATGTGTGTTGTATTCCTCTTCAGTATAACTTCTGTAACGTTGCTTTGCTTGGCTCAGAGACCCTGCAATCCTGGATAGCCTGGATCTAACAGAAGAAGAGAGGCGTGTATTGATTGACAATATTAACAGACGTCTGACACCACAGGCAGTCAAAATCCGAGCTGGTGAGTGCTTCCCACGTGCTCCTTGAACATTTCTTAGGTCAAGATGGTGTGTCTTGTTGTAAACTATAAACTCAGTTAAAACTTATGGTTCATAATCCTGATATTAGAATGGAACTGTTCAGAATTAAGACACCTTAATCAAGGATTGCTTTCAAATTGCGTATGTGGGTTCTATCCCAAAGTGCAAGGTTGCTTGGAACACAGACTGGTTGTCATGATAGGTAATGCAGTCTGTCATTTTACATTGGCACACAATGAAATTACGTATTTTATAGTTATTACTGCATCTACAGTATTCTTTTTCATTATTCAGAGTTTTAAATTCACTGATTCCTTGGCAGGATGATTGATCTCTGTCAACACAGCTACAGCATATGCCTTAGTCTCTTGTTCATAAACATGTGAAAATAGTATTTCTAGTGAGTTGATAGCAAACCATTCAGTGGGATATATCAGCTCAAGCCTAGCACATCTCTAATGTATGCGCTAGTTTGTCTCATTAGCGTAGTGTGGGCAGAAAAAGCACGACTGCGTGACTTAAGAAGACGTACTTCAAAACTGCCAATCTGGCTCTACAGAACAGCCTAAAGGCATGCTTGCCATTAAACAGATAGTGTAGCAGAATCACATTTTTAACCAGATTGAGAAATTGCCTCTGCTCTGCAAGTGTATATTGAAGAGCATTAACATTTGTTGATTATTGTGGAGAGAAAGGCCTTATCCACATGACACTGAAGTCAAGAAGAGGGTACAAAAAGTAAGGTAGTGTAAAATTCCTCTACCTATTGCTTTAGACTACCAGGAGTTAACACAGGCTTCAGATATTTGATTTGATTGCCATGAAGAGTGAATTTGCTAACATGAATAGCACTTCATCAATTTTGAAAATAAAGTTACTTGATGAGCATATCTTCTTACTTCCTTCCTGCTGCCTATTTTGTTCTGATGGTCTAAGTCAATAATTTTGTCATCAGCGCAAGTGTAGAATCTTGCCATTGGCCTCTGTTCTCATCCTGAGCCTGAGTGGGATGGTTCTCTGTGAATTTGTTCCTGATAGCTCAGAATTAGCAGGTTTTTGTGAGTCACCTGGAAGTGAAACCAACTTCTTTGTGTAGCTTAGTCTTGTGCCATTGCTATGCAGGTAAAGAAATCTTTGTCTTTACGCTGGTCAGGGTATTACAGATATCGCCGGCATTCGTTTATGCCTTGATTTTCAAACACCTACAAAAGGCTATAGCTAACTATAATCCTAACCATAGGTTAACCTTACAAAAATATATTCTGGTGCTCCTCCAGTGATGCCTCTGTGCTTGTGTTGTAATTGCTGATGGAATTCCATAACTTTGTGGATGTGTTCCTTTTCAAGTTTCACTTTTCCTGATCTTTCATTTTCTCTGGTATTTATTGCTTTTATATCTTCATCTCTCCATGTGAAATACGTAATTATTCATGTTGTGGTGTATTTATTGAATGAGAAGTGAGTGAATATGGGTGTATAATTTTGTGTCCTAGCTTTTCAAAGCGCAAAGTAAAATGTTGCATGTCTAAAGAATTTATAAAGACTTTTACCTCAACTTAGAAGTCAAGCAAGTATAATACCTTCTTCAGATTTGGGAGCTACTGAGGCTCTCATTGTGGATAAACATTGGTTGATAAAAAGATTTATTAAAGCTTAAGTTAAAAAGCTGTAAGTATTTTACAGCTTTTTGTAACGGTAACATTTTATTATTGTATTTCTCTCTCCTAGATATTGAGGTGGCCTGTTATGGTTATGAAGGCATAGATGCAGTAAAAGAAGCTTTGAGAGCAGGCTTGAACTGTTCCACGGAGAACATGCCCATCAAAGTGAGTGTCAGTCTTAATAATGGAATCAAAACCAAAGTTTTCTGATGCCCTCAGAGAGCAGTAGTATACAATTGCACTGGCCACATCAAGCCAAGCTTTCCAATTCTTCTCTAGCAGGTCTGTAACACTTCCTTTAAGCTATGACAGTCCTTCTTGTGGTTGTGCAGTGGCTTTCAAAGTCCAGGAAGCCGTATTTATTCTGTTCAATTTGTTAAAGCCTAGTACTGGCACACTACATAACCACTCTTCCTTTATGCAGTCTTAAGTAGGGAGCTATAAATTTTATTTTCAGGTATAAGATTGTGTAAGAAAAGGAAAGTTTGCTCCACTTACATTTGAGTGTTGGTAGAATGACTACTGTCCCCAGGCCTAGTTTTTCTTCCCCAGCAGTTTTTGGATGTTAAGTAAACTACTGAATAAGTGTTTTTAAAAAAACTTGGAAGTACTCTCTCATTTGAAAATTACTTTTTATAATAGTCTCTTGTAACAAAAGAAGAAGTTTACTTATTCAGTCATCATAAAAAAAATTAAACATATGGGTTGTAATGCTTTTAATTGTTTGGTCTAACTAGACGTAATATCTTTTCCTTTGTTATTGAGTTTGCTTTTTTCCCCAATCTTTACCATGTGGTAGATTAATCTGATAGCCCCTCCTCGTTATGTGATGACTACTACAACACTGGAGAGAACTGAAGGACTGTCTGTTCTGAATCAAGCCATGGCTGTAATTAAAGAAAAAATTGAGGAGAAGAGAGGAGTCTTTAATGTGCAGATGGAGGTAAGAACAAATTACATTCTAAAATACAATTTTTTTCCTTGCAATATTTCTAAAGTAGAGCAAGATCAGTAGTGCTACAAGAAATCTTAGCAAAAAGTTCCTAAGAAAAAAAAAATTTGAATGTCTGTGTTCCTGAAATAAACAAATGGCCAAAAAATCTAATTTTGTTGGATTTTATTGTGTGACTTCAGGATGTATTTTATCTCTTGCTCTTTATGTGGAATCAGAGTCTACAAATACATGTGACCTTTCTTTATGACAGTTTGCCTTGTGTTCTGGTTTGGTTTTTTTCAGCCTAAGGTGGTTACTGACACAGACGAGACTGAGCTTGCAAGACAGTTGGAAAGACTGGAGAGGGAAAATGCTGAAGTGGATGGGGATGATGATGCCGAGGAAATGGAAGCCAAAACAGAAGACTAAATGTTACGGGATACTTAGAAGAGAGACCATATGAAAAATTAGAAACCCCATTGCAAACACTCTGGACTAAACATTTCCAGTATTGAAAACTTCAAAAACAAATATTTGAAGTGTTTTCCTGTTTAAAAAGACCAGAATGTAACAGGCTCTTTTAAATAACTTTTGGTGCAGGAAATTACCCAAATTGAATCCTTTGAAATGAAGGTGCCTAGTCAAATTCAAGACACAGATCTGGCCAGAAGGAGTTTGCAGCCCCATACTTAACACTTTCATACATAACAATTCCTATTTGGTGATTGCAGCTCAGTGCATCTGTTAATGATCTTTTCTGGGAGCAGCAAAACCAGGCAAGCGGAACAGTTCTATACCGAATGTGTTTGAGCAGATATTCAATAAATTTCTGGGCTATGTAACACTGAAGTTTTGGGTTTTTTCCTCCTCTTCTGTCACATGGCCTAGAGTGGTATGAAGATAAAACCTGGGACAGTATGATCAGTGGGTGACTCCTCTTTAACACTGAGATGGCTTTCTTTTGTTTGCTTTAAATCAAGCTGAGAATGAGCGGAACAAAATGTTTTACATTAGTGTTTTGCTTGCAAGTTTGGTGATGCAGACTTGTTTAAATTGGCATTTCCTTTGTTTGTCATCTGCATTTAGGGACCGAGAACTTGAAAACTTTGAAAATAGCTTGTTTCCATTCCAATAAACATGATAAATGAAAAACTATATATAGTTGCCCTTTGCACTGATAGGTGAATATAGCAGGAGTTTTAATGAACTTACATTCTTCAAAATGGGCAGCACGGTCTGTGAGCTCACTGCAACATGACCTTCAGTTCTGCCTACCCTACATCCCATTTACACTGGACTGAGATACTCTAGAAAAAAACTGTTTATCTTCTCTGAAGAGAAACAAGATGTGCTTTCTAAATTGGAGTTTTTAAAAAAAAGAATTTAAAAATCCTGTTTTCCTTGTCAGTGGGAATTGAGGGGAAAGAGTTGTTCTTTTTAAGTAACCTTTCCAGCTTGCTAGATTTTTAAATCTGTTGGTATTTTTTTTTAATTGTTGTGTCCCATACTGCCCATTTTTTTTCTTAATATTTTGTTACACTAGAGGGAAAATGTATGAAAAATGAGGCTTTGTGCCTTAACTAGGCATTCTTACTGGCATGGTACAAGCTGTATTATTGCTATGTGGTGTTGCCACAAAAGCGTTCTCAAAGGGCAGACATATTGCAATGTGTTGCTTGTCCATGCTGGGGTACCAGAGAAGTTCATATGTACCCAACTCTGATAGTAAAGCAAAGCCAGAAAAGGTAAATAACTTTCAGTCTTTAGAGAATGTTGGAAAATACAAGAATGT
This sequence comes from Eulacestoma nigropectus, assembly GCA_013397775.1. Taxonomy (NCBI): domain Eukaryota; kingdom Metazoa; phylum Chordata; class Aves; order Passeriformes; genus Eulacestoma; species Eulacestoma nigropectus. Next base: position 1,049,480 of record VZTE01003814.1, read on the forward strand.
GCCATTGTAAAATGAAGAAAAATAGATTTTTAATGGTTTTCTCAAATTGTCTTTTCAGCAGCTGTGTATGGCAGCCTTGCATGAGTTGAAGTTCTGATAATACCAGTTTCCTGTTTGAACAGCTCTTCCAACTGTGCCCATTCACTAAAATAGTGATTTGACTTCCATTAAACACAGTAGATGAGTACTCAGGGTACAAAGTAAAGTATTTTAAAAGTCTGTCACCGTGTGATCTCCATGCCATAATAATTCTGTAAAGGAAAAAGCACTGAAGAGTGAGCCACACGTGCTCTGAGGAAGGAAGGAGTGCAGTGCAGGGATTACAATTAGTATAATCTGTGAAAGCTGTTTTGGTGTGTTAATAGGTGAGCATTGTTTCTGTCAGTAACTTAGGCAGAAGTCTGTTAAATTTCTTCAGTAGCTACCAGAGCATTTCTAATTAGAGCTGGGATGTGCTGGTGGGCAAGAGTCTGAGTTGGTTCTGAGTGCCTGAAGAAAATGCATTTCAATCACTTGTCATCCTGGCAGATAAAATCAGGCTCTCCCAATTTGTTCTCCTGAGCATATTTCAACCAAGAATAAATAAAAGACATGAGACAACCTGGTGGATCCTTCTCATGCGTTGTAGAAACGGGAAGGAGGAGGTACCAGATGGGTGCTTTGGAGGCCTGTTAGTGAGGGAGTGCTGGGGCTCTGCTATGCTGCATCACTTAAAGATCTTTAGGAGTTGCTGAGCTTATGCCTTGTCTCAACCTGGCTCTTTCTCTATTTGTGGAACTGCCTTTGCTTGCCGAGTGCTTAAAATAAGGAGTTTTTGTGAATATCTTTGTTGAGTTGCTGAATCCGGGCAGCGCATTCCTGCTGTTCATTAGCTACTGTGCTGTTTGCTCAACTGTAATCACAAAGCCAACATCTCACTTGCACTTAGCATAGTCAATGGAAGGGAAGAGGACAGGTATACCTGTGGACAGGACTTGGCCTGATGTGTTAATTGTAAGGATCCCAGTTTGACTTTCCTACCCCATTTTGATTTTCTAAGATTGACAGCTTGGAAACAGTTTTACTTATAACATCTGGTGAGGACTCATTAATGCAAAAATCCAACCCAAACGGGTATACTGGCTCAGGTCAGGCACAGAGGCCGGTAACACACAGCCCAGTATCCTGTTTCTGATGAGGGGAAATAGAGGTTTCTAAAGAAGGGGTGCCCTGCTTCCTTGGGGCTGTTGTGGTTTGTCTGGTTTTTAATACAGTGACAATTTCTTGTAGTCTTCTCTCTGATTTTGGCCCATGGGATTTTTTTTAGGTGCAGTGGAGCTGGTGTGTTGTTCGTCATAGCAGAATCTGCACTTTGATTTTTAAGAGTCTAGGCAATGAAACAACTGTTTCCAAATACTTCCACCTTTCTACAGTCAATTTTTGTATTGCTGTTATGTCAGGATACTATTGAATGCTTGTTTTCTTTCACTTTTATCTAGAAATGTTTCATCATGCTTTATTTTGATGTGGTTTGTTTTCATCATATTTCCTAATACACTAAAGGAACTAAGTATTTAATGGGAGTGCTGCACTGGAGGGCAAAGTCCTAAGAACCTGCTTTGAAAACTGGTGTCTGTAATGCCCCAGTGCTGTGTGACATGATGATACACGCTGGGCACGGCAGAGCATGGGACGGGGTTTTCCTTTGGTTCTCTTAATCAGCTGTGTGGCTTCTTGAAGGACTGAGTGGGAGGTACCAGCGGGGTCTGCTGGCTGAAACAGCACAGCCTGCGCTCAGAACTGTGAAGGCTGCTCCTCCCTCTCCTGTAACCCTGAGTAGCATCCTGTGGTCTTGAAGCCGGCTCTTCCTGGTCATCCTATTCCAAATTTTATAGCATATAAAGTATTTTGGGGTCACTTCAAAGGGAAGAAAATGTCAAGCACTCAACTGCTCTTTTTTTGTTATACTACTACACTGACATGTGGAAAACACTCTGAAATGGATCTGAGGAAACAGGTACTCTTCAGTGAGTTTTAAGTCCCACAGAAGATTTGATGTAGAGCTCCCTAAGTTTATAGAGATCGAAGCATGTCCTTTTCCACCGGAAGAGTTCAATGCCAGAACTTGCATTCCCAGCCCACGCGTGATTAGGACAGCCCAGATCATTTTATACTACCTGACCCTGAAAGATCTGTGTTTACTCAGCCTCAGGGAGCAATACAGGGGCAGTTTTTCAGCCTTGATTAACTACAGAGTGAGACAGGGAGGAAGGGGTGTGCGTATGATAAATATCCGAAGTATTGAAGAAATACTTTGAGTTGAGGTGTTGCAGGAAGTGAAGGCTTTATATGAGAAGTAGTTGATACAAAACCTGTTATGTAATGACCAGCTGAAGCGAGGTTTGCTTCACCTTTCACCAGCAGTTTAACAATGGAATTCTTCGTTGCTAATGTTAATTTTGCCAAGATATGTCTGCAGGGGTGTGGGTGGTCTGCATGCTGGAGAAAAGGAGCTTGTCAGAACTTCAGCAAGGACTGCTTATGGAGCAATTCTGAGATCACTGTCTGAGCGAGAGCCCCCTGCAAGCTTCTACCTGTCCTCCCTAGCATGAAATAGCACCTTGAATAAATTGCCTGCAGTAACAAGCTGAACAATGTGAAGTCAAGCCTCAAATACCAAGCGGTGGAACACTGTATTCCTGAAGCTGGTTATATAAAGAGTGCATGTCCAGGAAATGCATGCAGTAGTAATGTCTCTTGTGTACCTCGTCTCAAGTTTTCTTTTTTTCTGCTCCAGTATAATTCTGATGCACAAAACGTGGTGGGCTGAAATTTATTTTCTTTTTTTTTTCTGGTAAATTTTTCAGGGTTTTATTTCCAAGATTCTGCTTTTGAACACAACTTTTATGTACAAATATATATGTATATATATAATCTGCACATATATATATACAGAGATGGAGATTATTTTTTCAATCAACAAAAATACATTTGGTTAATTTCTGCTTTATTTTAAGGCTACAATAATATTAAAAAAACAATTACAAAATTTTCCATCAGTAACTTTTAAAATATTGCATATCAGCAGCAAAAAGTGTTCTGTTACTGTACTTACTTTAGGTGGACTGAAGAAGCAAACATACTGGGATATGACTTACTGAGCCGGTTGCCTTGTGGCTGCCTGCCTTTTCCCAAAAGGCAAAATGTGTACAGTAGGAGCTGTACACATAGTACATATAGTACAGGAGTAGGTAACTTCTGCTTTTGAAATCTCAGCCAGCATGTTTTCTCTTTATACAGAATCAACTTTTCTAATTTCCAGCAGTGTTTAGTCACCCATTGTATTCTCACGGCCTCTGCAGGACTCTTCTCTGGGCTGTCTCCAGTACAATGCTGGTTTCAATTCTTCAGTGTCTTGCTATTCCTAGCTAAATGTTATAAAAATATATAAAGATAAAGAAATTATTTGTTTGTTCCTTTTCCTTGGTGCATTAAAGTGTGCCCCATGATATTTGAGTCACTTTGTCTTACTGACCTCTGGACTCTTTACATAGCAACGAGTGCTTTTGTTTATTTGCTGTACTCTACCCTGTATTTCTTATCACAGCTCATAGCTCTGCCCACATATATCACCTTAATTTTAGTGAGAGTCATGGAATGCTGACAGTACAGCAAAGGCTATTATTTCTGAACAGCAGCACTCTGAAATATTAATACTGGTTTACTTCATCAGGACAAGATTTGATAAATCTATCAAACAGATTTGTCATGGCAGCTAAAGTCTTTAAAAATACAATAAACATCTGAGATGTATTTAGACACAAAAGACACTGTTTCAGAGGCGTTCAGGAGGTACAAGAGGTCACTGCAGTGTTCGTGGATCAGGCTGCTTTACTAAAAGCCTGCTTATGTAGAGATTTAGGATATTAGGTTGAGAATCTGGGTTTATGTACCGAGGGGTCACTGAAAGTAGAGTGGACTTGTAGGTGCTTTGGAGCTTCTTTGGGAAAATAAATTTTTAGCAAAAGAAGTTACTGTCAGATTTGTAAAAATCTCTTTGTAATCATAATATCTTGTATGTTACAAGTTGTGCTGGTCTGTAGAACTCCTGAGAGATATGTTTGTTAGATGAGAATTTTTAAGTGGTAATTGTTCAGTCTGAAGTTTTGAAGAATGTGGTTTTAAAATTCTGCTTCCCCTCCCATGCAATACCTGATTTGTCATTTGCTAGCTGCTTATATTGGCCAGCTCAGTCGGTGGTGGTTTTTTGCTCTACTAAATTCTGTGAAATTCTTTCAAGATCCTTTTTAGACATCCCTTTGTTTTACTTCCCTGAGGGCAAGTAATCTATCAGAGCCAGCTCGCTGTTTAACTAATGTTTCACAGGTAGGGAGGGAGGAAAAAAAACAGGGAAGGGAGAGTGCGTCACATTGGAGGAGGAGGGGAGCGAAGAAAAATGAGCTTTCTTAAACAAATCGTGTGCTGAGGGACAGGCTGCCAGGGCTCGGGCAATTCTCTGCAGGGGCTCTGCTCTTTTCCCTGCTGATTCTGATGGAGGAAGAAGCTGGAGTGCTGAAGGAGGGCTTCCTCGTCAAACGGGTGAGTGCTCTGCTCCCCCTCCGTGCGGCACTGCTCAAACATGGAAGTGGCTCCTGAGCAGGGAGTGGAGCGAGCCAGGGCTCGTGGCAAGGCAGCCTGTTGGGTGCTGGCTCTGAGGGCTTCTGCCTGCTCCTGGGAAAGGAGCTCCTCCAGGTTTGTGCAGATGCCTGCCGGGGCAGCTGCATGAACTGCAGCTCTTCGCTACCCACCCGCAAGTTTCCCTGTGCTGGCATTCCTGTAGAGGAAGGTGCATTAGCCATCAGGGTTACTCAGGGGTTAGAGAGCCACTGTCTGCACCTCGCACACACACTTGCAAGGAGTACGTTCGGGGCAGCAGTGGGGGCGACCAAGGGAGGATGGCGAGACAGAAGAAGTTTTGTCAGTCGGTTAAGATAGCTTGTGCATTCTTCAGTGACCTGTCTGTGCAGGGTTTCCCATTTCATATGGAATGGAGAACAGATTAGTCTTTTTGAAGGGGATCAGAGCAATGCAAACTTAAAAATGTGTTTGAAATAACTTCTTTTTTCCATACTCCTCAAGCAGTGCTGGAAGAAAATTTTAGCCAAAATGTGGTGAAAAGAGCTGAAAAAGTTCAACCTTCCCGATACTTCTCCCTGTAGGACCAAGTCAGTCATTGCTGGAACACAAGGAGGCAATTTAGCGAGGGACATAAACTGCTTTTAGTACCAAGACCCTGTCTCAATGATTAATATGGTCTTTGATTTCATAAAGAAAAATGTGATTCAGAGGTTTGTTCAAAGCTTCGCCACGCCTTGGGAAATGCTTTTCTACAGTACGTGGCAGTGTTTCTGGTGCTAACATGAAGGTAATCCTGGTCAGGAGCTTTCCTGGCAGGGCTCCCGGCCAGTTGGCCGGCCAGCCACTGGCCATATGAAGTTTTATGTGGAGCAAGGGCAGAGCAGTCCCAGCTCCCAGTCTCCTCTCTGGGCTACAGCTGTACTTTCTGGCTCTTAAGTGACTACTGAATTCAAATGGGAAGCCAAGGCACCAAGTGTGCGAGAGGAACAGGTTATCGGCAGCACACGGAGCTGTGACTGCCACAGTCTGTACAACATCACCCAGACACACAGCCTGATAGGAAGGAGACCACAAAGAGGATGACTAAAGGAAACTGAGGGACAAGGGAACCTGGGATTCACAGAGAAAAAAGGAGGAAGGGATGGGATCAGGTAAAGAAAATAGAGCTTTCTTAAGAAGAGAACAGAAGCAAGGAGATGATCTAAATTCATTAGAAATTACAGAATTGCATACTGTGATGCATTAGAAATATAAAATGAATGTGTGGAATTCAGGTAAAGATAAAGAAAAAAAGGTAAGGCGACCTCCTGAGAAAAGAGAACATTTTCCAGAAGGAAAGAATAGAGCCATAGCAAAGAACATACAGAAAAAATGGCCAAGTAACTTTACAACAGGTGAAAAAAACACTGAGGAACGCAAAGGAAAGGAGAGAACAAACTCAAGTTAGATAAATTGTATTTAGTATGGAGTAGAAGACATTGGATCTGTAGTGCCCTGGATTTTAGAGACTCGTTACTCCACCTTTACTTGGAAATTGCTGGGTTTCCCCTTTATTTACAGAGAACTAATGAGCTTTGATTCATGCCACAACTGGACCTTACACGTTTCTTTCTTCTAGCCATGCCCACCCTGTTCCAGGTGTCAGAGCTTTCTTTACCCCCTGCTTTGCCTGCTGGCTGTAACGCTCCATCACCTGTAAAAACACAAGTCAGCTCCTTGCACAGCAAAGCTGGACCAGACACCATCAGACAGGACTGAGCCTGCCAGTGCCAGCCCTCACTGGCTTTGCTGTCCTTTAACCAGACTAAAGAGAGCTGGGGGCTGTTTACAGAGGGAAAATAGGAGGATTTGGCTGTATTGTCATATAATCCATGAGGCATTAAACAGAAGCCTTCATTCAGTCTTTTTTCATTAAAAAGCATATTTCCTTTACAGGAAACAGGAGCAGAGGGAATGTTTTAGCCCAGGAGATTGGAGGCAGGTAGGATTGAGATGAACTTCTCATTAGCAGTAAGTGGGGGATGTAAGGAAAAGCCAATTCGCCCAGCAAAGTGTTTGGAAAACCTAGAGCCACATCAAAATGAAAGAGAAAAAGACACCACCCAGGGTCACCAGAGAGGAGGAGCTGGTTGCCAAGAGCCCTCACACATTATGGGTTTAGCCCTGTTGCTGGCTGTGCTGTCAGCAGACAGGTGTGCACCTATGCCAGCTTTTTGGGATAATTCATGTGAGCTTTTATGTGAAACAATTCTTGCCAGCAAAGAAGTTCTCCTGGCTGAAGAAAGAGCAAAGCACTTTTCTACTCCTCTATGATTTTATAGTGATGGAGCTGTGCTATTTTGTTACTTAAAATGTGTATTTCAGGGAGAACAGGACTCACGATGACTTCTTGTGCTTCTTTTCATACGAGAAGCCAAGAAGAAAATATGGTCATTTCTCAATTCTTGTTTTAAAATAAGCTATGTGGATTTCTTCCCCTCCAGGGACATATTGTTCGTAACTGGAAAGTGAGATGGTTCGTTCTGCTTCAGGATAAGCTGCTGTATTACAAAATTGAAGGAGGCAAGAAGGAGCCTTCTCCAAAGGGCAGGATCCTTTTGGATGGCTGCACTATTACTTGTCCATGCCTGGAATACGAGAACAGACCGGTATGACTGGGAAAATGTATCTCTTCTCTATGTCACTCACTTTCTAACTTCTTCCTATCTTCTCCTCTCCTCCTGGCTTCTTTGATTACTGCAGCCATATCACCAGGGTGCTTCCAGAATTAGGCCCAGCCAAAAGCAAGCTGCCGCTAGCAGTGTAACCAGGACAAGCACTGAACTCCCTCATTGTGTGTTTGCTCTCCCCTGTGCCCAAATGTGAGTCACAGCTATTAACAAAAAAAAAACCCCAACCACTACTCCTGTGCACACAGTGAGGAGAAAAAATGCAAATGCATCAGTGTGTGGAGAGAGGACAGCCTCAATAAAATCAGAGGAGGGTGGGGAAAAAGGGAACTATCATCTGTGGTAGTTGTCTTAAATCCTGGGTACCCATGGGGTGCTCCCAGGCAGCCAGATCAGACTCCTTTTTCCTTCACCAGTGGGATACTGCTGCTGTAGAAAGTTTCCAGCAGACGACTCTGGAAGAAAAAGTGCCTCCTCTGTTTCTCTGCTCGCCTGTGGGTAACAGCAATGCAGATTTGCCGTGTGTGGGGCCACAATGGAAACTACTTTGGGAATTGCTGACTATTTCAGTACTTCTCATGGCAGAAAGAGCCAAGTGAGAGTTTGTAGTTGTCAAGACCTGGATGTGAAAAGCTCTACAGTCAGCAGCACACTCCTGTGTAATCCAGTATCTGTGTGGTCTGCTCTCTTCTAAGCACCAGGAGCTCTATGCATGCAAACTGTGTTTATCTGAAAACCCAGGGATTTGAGGGGGATAGAAGCCAAAAAAAACCCAACCAAAACCAACCCAGAGTTGTGCCCACCATCCTTCTGAACAAGAATTGCTCTGAACTGCTCAGGTGGGATACACTATCAGACTTACCTGTGTCACTTGGGCCAGTGCTAAAAGGAGCAAAATGCAAGAGGAGGGAAATAGCTAAATGATGTTATTGCTTTGTACTTCTTTCTCCACAGCTGCTCATCAAACTAAAGACAAAAACCAATACAGACTATTTCCTTGAATGTTGCTCCAGGGAGGAACGTGACTCTTGGGCTTTGGACATCACTGGAGCTATTCATGCTGGTCACCCAGTACAAGTACAAGAACTTCACAGAATGAAGAACTCTTTCAAACTGCTAGAAAATATCAGCCTCCAGTAAGTGTATATGATTTCTCCTTCTGTTGTTGCTGTAGTTTGCAAAGTGCCTGAGTTGATGGATCGGGAGGGTCCAGGGAAGCTCCTTTCTGCACAGACCTGCTCCCGTGTGGCCAGGAACCTCTAAACTGTCTGCCCTGTCCTAGGTTTGCAGATACTTTTGCCAGGGAATGCACTTTTTCCTGACCATCATGTTTTGGGACTATGTGGGTTCTGCACAGGCACCTCACTGCTGGCCTGAAGACTTTCCTAGTCAGCTGCAAATGTTCTCACTGGGGAGATGTATTACCTCAAAATATGTAACATCAGGGAAGCACTGGGTGGTGACTTTGTGCCTTGTTGGTGAGTTTTCAACCAACAATCTGCAATCCAGACTAAGGTTTTTAGGGTGCATCATCTTAAATAAGAGGAATCAGAGAACGGATTAAGAAGTAGAATAATTACATTAATTGATCTGTGTTGAGCAAGTAGATCAGGCTGACTATAGATCAGTTTGAAGTGCTTTAAGTTGAAAGATACTTTGTGAGGCATCTTGTTTAGTGCTGCTATTGGGACAATAAAGTTTTCCTGGAATGTACTTACGACAGTACTTCTGGGGCAGTACCTAGAATACTTCCCATCTTTATGTGGGTAATCATGAGGACATCCCAGGCACTGACAGAAGTACACAGCAATTTCTGCCTGTCTTTCTCATCTGCTGGTGTTGTGCTATGCTCTCGTTTGCAGCGACATAGTGGAGAGAATGTATGACAGCAGTACTGGGATTAAGTTGACCCGCAATTTGGATCAAGGCAACAGATACAAAGAGACCTTCACAGGTACACCTCCTGCAGACAAAGAGCCACCTCACATCTGATATGCTACATTGCAGGGACAAGGGAACTGCTGTACTGCCTTCATAGTGGGATAAGCTGTGGGATAACCCAGTGGAACCTGGCAGTGCAGCCAAGCTTTCCAACACTTTTCTTTCTTGCTCTTTGGACGTATGGAAGCACACTTAGAACCTCACACTTTTAGTCAACTCTGCACTTCTCTGACTATCTTTGGGATGGTGCCAAAATGTTTCAACAAGTGAAAACTTGTGTGGCAGGAGACCATCTTCCTTTTCTCAGAAGAGCACACTGTCTTGGTATGAGAGCTGCCTTTCTTGCTGCAGGTTCTGCCCTGGTGGACTGGCTCATCTCCAACAGCTTTGCTGTGTCACGATTTGAGGCTGTCACCTTGGCATCCATGCTGATGGATGAGAACTTCATCAGGCCCGTGGGAGTCCGCAGCACTGAGGCCATGCGCTCCAGCGACCCCTCTGAGAAGTTCCTCGATGACTCCACCGCACTGTACATGTTTGTAAGTGATGCAGCTGCCAACAGAGGCACCTCCTCTGGCCCTCGTCACACACTTGATTTGGGGTAGTGAAGAGGGGACATGCACAGCATGCAACCAAAGGCGAATGTGCAGGCTGAGAAAGTAAATGCAGAAGGAGGAGCTCTAGGCTTTTAGTAGTACAAACGCTGGCACTTTTGCTGGAGCCAAATAGCTACATGGATATGGAGGGATCTACAAATTACATAATTAGGCATTAAAAGAGGTGTGTCCCTGGAGTGCAGTGCTGTGTCTGCATGTATTGGAGGCAGTGCTGTAGTTATGCTACAGCTCAAGGCCACAGTGCTTATACCCAGCATGTACAGCTTTACAGCTGTAATTTGTTGCCTGTGAATCTTTGTCCTACAAGGCTGAGCAGCAGAGCTATGGAGTAAAATTTACTCAAGAAATATAAGCTAAAAAACAGCTAAGGAAAATAAAATGGAAAATAAAATGCAGAATTTTGTACTTAAAAGTCTGTTTAGATTAAAAAGAAAAGTGGAAATATCTTTTCCCTATTTGCAGGCTGAAAGCAGTAAGAAAAACACCAGTTCCAAGGAAGAGGTACATTTTAACATCTCTGAATTAAGTGGCAAAATTGTGAAGCAAGGATTCTTAGTGAAACAGGTAAGCATAGTCTTGGAACCTGCCCCGGGAAACAAGAAAAATTACAGCTCTTATGGTTTCTTAGAGAGTAAATGTGACTTATATGATCATGGCTGGAGAGTCGTGCGCAGCAGAACTTTCCCGTCAGTACTTGAGGTCTTGCAGTTAAGAGTATTCAGTTACAAAGAAGTGAACTGTGGAACTTGCTCAGGCAGGATTAATTGGATTTTCTGTACATATTGAGCATATACTGAAAGGTACAAAACAGTATCAAAAGCAGAAGTCCCACACAAACTCCAAATCCTACCAGAGGTGTTACATTCTCTTCTGAGCAGAGCCACTGTTCCTTCGGTTCAACCTATCTCATCCAGGTAGCGTGAACAGTGATGATGTTTTTCTGGCCACAGACAAATTTCAAAGCTGGATAGCTTGACCTTTGTATGAAGTGGATGTTTACCTGTGGGCAGTCACTCATGTACACGTGGGTTCTTTGGTGGTAGTGAAACCTGTTTTTTGGGCACAATTACCTGTTGGCGATAACTGTTTCCAAGATCTGACCCTTGGTCTGCAAGACGTAGTTTCCAACGCTTGCTATGAGCAAGACGAGGGTCAGTCACACTCTTTCAAAGCATAACACAGCCACCTGCAAATGGAACCCTACCTGCTCTGCATGGCCACACCCTTCCTCTGGAGCCTTGTACCCAGAGCCCCAAGTTCAGTGTTGTGCAAGCTGGATCATCAGATGCTTCCCAACCCTTCCTCCTCCAGCTGCCAGGGTGCCATGAGGGTTGGCAGGGCGCTGCGGGATCCCCACAGGCTGGCAGGGCAGCCACCCATCTCCACAGGACTCGAGAGCTGCCCAGGAGCTTCTGCCTGTGATCAGCAGCAGCCAGGGACAGCCCCCAGCAGCCCCAGCCCTGGGCTGGCCCTGAGCCCCAGCACCAAACCTCCAGGGGAGGGGATGCTCGCAGGGCCTGGCACAGGCCTGTCAGCAACGAGAGGCCTGCGGTGAAAGAGTAAAGAGCTGCAAAAGGACCTGACATAAGCCCCTCAGAGCTCGCACAGCACGGGGTTTTAATCTGAAACCCATATTTAATCTGAAATTAGAAGCAGGAATCAGGGATATAACCATTTGTTCCTGTCACTCTGCTCTCTCAGTTCTCGGCAGAGGGAAGGAAGAGACGATGGAATTATCAATGTATGAAGAAGAAAGATAAGCAGAGGATGAAGGGAATACCAAGATGTTAGGAAACAGTTTTCCCTTTTGGGTCCAAACCCTCTTTTTTTGGTATCTACTTATGTCTCCCCACAGCCTATAGGAAAATGGTCATTTCAGGAGGCAGTCATTTTAATTCTTCCATTTTGCAGGGGCACAAGAGGAAAAACTGGAAGGTGAGAAAATTTGTTTTGAGAGCTGATCCTGCTTTTTTGCACTACTATGATCCCACCAAGGTACGTGAGTGGAAAGTTACCATTCTCAGAAATCCTTTTAGAGACATAAATATGATAATGAATATACAGTTACGCTGTAAATGTTTCTATCACTCTGGGTTCCTCTATCCATTTCCTGGGGAATTAGAACTCTCTGACCTTACCCTAGGAGGTTGTCCTTGTAGGATTTTGTATCCCTGCATCTTCTGTCTTGTCTTTTTCCCAGTGAGATTCCTTTTCCTTAGCCAAGCGGCAGCAGTCTTCTTGAGATTGGTCTTTTGCTGTACTCTCACAGTCTGGGACCATGGTCCTGCAGCGTTTCTTCCTGGGTTGTGATCTTTCTCGGCTGAAATCTCACCACTTGAGGATCATACTAGTACTGGGATTTTTTACATTCTTATTCCAGCATTGAATAGGGTCTTCTTAATGGCAAAGTATTTATAGGAATTTCTACTACTCAGTTTTAAACTTTCTCATGGAACAGTAGAATTTATCTTCATGAACATAATAATCAGTGTGAGCAACTCAGATAGGTAGTGTACCACAAAGCCCAACAGGATTGTGAGAACATGTATAGGAATGCTTTATGTGACTTTTAAAGAAAACAGAAACAACATACCAGTGAAAAGAGCTTATGAACCTCGTTCATTTTTTGTTTCCTGTTCCTTCATGGATTTTTTTTTCACTGCAACTTATCCTTGTAATGCTATAAGCTGAAACTGCAGAACCTGAAAGCAAGAAACAAGAGTGCCAGCCAGCTAGGGAAAACAGTCAGATTTTTCCCATACAGTCTCAGTGAAAAGCAGCAAGCTAAATACTTACAGAAATAGATACAATTCAATATGTGTTGTTATTGATAAAATTATACATATGTTTGAAATGTGATTGCCTACCCTTGTGCTTTTAACCGATCTACACCCAGCTACATCAGAGAAACATCTTTGAGACTGAAACAATATAGTAATGCATTTAACTACATGTTCTAATTGATTTCTCTTGTGACGTGGATGTTCCATGCCTGGAAAAACCATCATTGCGTCTCCAGCTTCATAAAAGAAATGCATGTGCTCTGGGAAATTATTTTAATGATGATATTTTCCAGCTAAGCCTTGTTTCCTTTTTCGTTGCAGGAAGAAAACAAACCAGTAGGTGGATTCTCTCTTCGTGGCTGTCTTGTCTCAGCTCTGGAGGACAACGGAGTCCCAGCAGGTGAGCACAAGCCTCTAAACTTCCGTACATTTATATTTATGCCATAGCAATACAGTCTTTGGGTGTGGGTTTGTATGTATGGCTGCTTGTACACACAAGTGGGCTGACTTTTCATTTGACTTTGCAAGCAAGGGAAGAGGCATGTCACAAATCCCTGTAGTGCTGGGTTGTCCACCAAAGGGGATTTTTTTTAGCATAATTCCCACACATCTTGGGTGTTCCCTTTATATGGGCTTTTCTTAGTCATATGACCTCTGAGACAGTCGTAAGACTGATGAATATTCCAGAGTTAACAGACAAATGGAAAACACCTTTTTGGGTATTGTTTAACTCAAAGTCTTGAGGCATCCTCTGGAGGCAACCTCTGATGCCATCCCTTTTCTGTGTCCTCTCTACTTATGCTATTACCTTTTCCTTTCTGACCTGCTAGAACCCAAATGTAGGGGAGACATAAAGACAGCAATAAAAAAACAGTTCTGCTGGAGCATAGCCTTAGCTCAGGCATTTGTCTAGAACCTCAGCCTCACAGATAAGTGTTTCTGTTGTTCAAGCAATTTATTTTATGACAGTAAGCACAATGTGTAGATATCAAATACAGAAGATCTTTCTAAAGCTTTCTGAAAAAGCTTTGGTCTGGGGACAGGAGGACATGATGAACAATAGAGCTCCTTGCTAAGAGGAACCCAGCTATGGGCAGGAGAAAATCTAATCTACTGTGCAAACTGGTAGGGGTTCATCGTTCCAGTGTATAACTCAACTAATAGTCTTCACCTAAATAGAGACTATTTTACATATGTTGTAGAGTGCACAGTAGTTCCTACAATCTATGGCAGGAATGTCTACACTATATCTTTATTTTCACAGAATCACCAAATGGTTTGGGTTGTAAGGGACCCCAATGATCACCCAGTTCCAACAACCTCCCTGCCACGGACAGGGTCAACTTCCACTTAAGCTGTTTGCTCAAAGCCCTACCTTTGGCTTGAACACTTCCAGGGGTTTTGAAGAGGGAAATCAAAGACACAAGAGTTTTAGATGTCTTATCCATAATAAAAAGGAAAGATTTGATTCCCTAATTCACGAAATTCAAATTATTCCCTATGAAGCTTCATATCTGCTGGAAAGATTTTCTCTTGTGCACCCACCTGATCTGTCGGGTTTTTTTTTCTCTGCAGGAGTGAAGGGCAATGTGCAAGGCAACCTCTTCAAAATCATCACCAAAAATGACATTCATTATTACATCCAGGCCAGCTCCAAGGCAGAGCGAGTGCAGTGGATTGAGGCAATCAAACCACTGACATGAGTAATGTGGACTTCATGCCAAATGACAAACTGTATTTGTGACCAAGCTTCCTGCTCTTATTGTCTGGGAGTGTTGTTTTTCCCTTGATAGTCTATTTTCATTATTTGAATCACCATAACACCTACCAATTCCTGGCAGACCATGTAGACCGAATCATGTAGATCCAGAATAATTCCCCCACCTTGAATTTACCATCTAACCAAGAGACCAAAACAGGTGGATACAGACAAACGGGGCTTTACAAAGAAACTACAAGATATTCCAAGATGGAAGAAAAGGATCTTTTGTACAAGTATTCAGTCTATGTCTGACAGATTCAGGTTGTGCTTTATCTTAAAGCAGAATTGTCTTGCTCCTTTCCCCTTTATAAAGGGGCTCATAAACTTAATTAGTTGACTGAAACATCTAAGTCATGAAAGGTGCTGGTGTCTGAGGCTGCCTTTCTTGGTACGCGACATGAATCTTGTGCTAAACCACAATCCAGCTGCCAGGATAATATGCATTGCAAAACAAACAAGGGGTCTGTCTGTCCATCCATCTGCTCTACTATTTATTCTCTGTTAGACTGGAAAAGAACAAAGAATCTCCCTCTCCACCATACAGGTTACTCTTACACTGGTAATGTCCCACAGCAGAACAGGATCCTGAGTATCAAATCAGACCAGTGGAAGTTCCAGACAATTTCTGGTGCTGAATATATTGGAAGAAATCACTCAGCCGTAAAAGCAAGACTTTTCCTTTTGATTATTACTGTAAGTCCATTTATATTGGAGCACCATTTGGACAGAGAACTATAGTAGCAGTCCTCACTATTGCTTTTTCTATCTTAAGTCATTATTTTTTCCATTATTTGTCTACTAAACTTGTCTTTGATATCATTAAATATAAAAAAAAATCCAAACCCAGTGCATTTGAATATCCTGTGCTTTTTAGAGACATGATTTTTCGCAGAGGCCAGTTTGAGTATATGAAAAACAATAGTTTCATTCACTGTAATTTTAGATTTATATATAAACTGAGACACCAGAGGGCAAAATGGAATGTAGAAAATTATTCAAACATCTGATCAGCCTGCTGATACACTATTTTCATGAAATTCCTTGTTTTATCTGAGTACCTATATGTGACAGCCAGACTCTGCAGAGCCTTCAAAAAGGCAGCATGCTATATATCTTCCCTGAAGTCATAGAGGAATTTGATACCCTGTAATCCACAGATTCATCTCTGTACAGATGTTTTGTTCTCCAAGTTGTGTACTGAAGTCTCTTCATCGCCAAAGGCAGAATATGATACATGTTTGTTTATTTATTAGAATAGCCATGTATTTAGGATTTCCCTCAGAAGCTACGCAATGAAATAACAGCACACTTACATGCATTCCAATATTTAAGAGAGCTGGTAAAGAAGTTTGCCAGCAAAGGTGCAGTTTTAATTAGATGCAAGAACAAGAATGGGCAGTGCAGTTTCAGCTACAGATACCATTTCCTAGGGCTGGTCCAGAGAAGACTGTGAAATCCACAGCTGTTGAAACCTTTCAATTCCAGAAAAGCTGCCTGGAAGAGACAAGGATGGTGGTAAGGCATTTATTGCTCTCTGCTGAGAGGCACAGATGGTTTTGTGCTGGCTGAGCAGAGCTTCCAGAAAAAGCAATTCCCTCCTGATAAAGTGAGCCTTGCTGGGGCCCCTCAGACTCCCTTATTCATTTAAAAGAAAATCTGCTTCCATTTTCTCAGACCCACCACCTGCATAATGCTCAGTTCTAGTCACAAGGCTAACAACAGCCACCCACCACAGAGGACTGAGCTCTGCCACCTGGCATGCCTGAGGGGGTGAAGAGGCATAAGGATGAGATATTGCATAACATCATAAATCTTGCCATTTGGGAGGCCAAAAGTGTATCTCAGCAAAGGCTTTGAGATTTATCCAGACCAGCCATAGCTCTGCAATTGCTGAGTGTGTATGGGGGAAAAAAGTCTGTATCTCAAACACATCAGTAAATTAAAAAGATACAGTTCCCACTCTCCAGAATCAGCCAAGGGGAAAAGACAAAACATTGCTGAGACAAGAAAAAGTACATTTTCTTCTGTCCTCTGGTGATATCGTGGTCTCCTTTTTTCAAGCCACTTTGGTAAGCTTGATGTCCCCTGAGATCCGCAAAGCTTTCACCAAGTTCAGTGGCTGAATGCGGTGAGTGAAGTCACAGAGCTGCCGTCCGTCAAGCAAGACTCGTATTTGCTGGTGTTCACATAAGAGCTCCATCTGCAATGGAAAAGGACAGGGAAGGGTGTTAGAGATCAGCAGCAGGGCTGATTTCAACAGCATGGACTTAGAACTAAACGTTATGGGGACAGTGAAGCACGAAGTCTACAAGTTCCTCTGAAATGCCCCTAATAAATAACCTACCCTCTTCTGAGAGGATACTGCAAAGCTCCAGTGAGTACTCTCACTAAGACTAGAGAAAGGGATGCATCTTTCCCATCAGGGCTTGCACTGTTGCTGACTGTGTCATACTAGACTAGATAACCTGGCAATGTCAGTAGTTAGCTGTTTGTGGTCATAAACATAGCCTTCATCCTTTCCCCCCTCCTTTTCTCTACCCTATTCATAGTACCCTAACAATTACCTTGAACGTGTCGCCTGCTGTAAATGGGAAGTAGGGAATAGTCTTCTCTTCTCTTCCCCATTTCCCAGCAATTCGTGCATTTCGGGTGATGGATTTCTCACTGAAGTTAACTGTAAATAACAGTCCAATGTCTTTGTTTGCATCCACTGGATCACAGAGCAGAGTCACTGAAAAGCTGAAAAAAACCCATTAAATGACTGGAACTTTCAAAAATGTAAAGGACATGGTGAACACTGCAGATGCTTATAGAGACTAGAGATAGCTGTTGGTTTTGTGTCAGACTAAAACACAGAACTTTACAGGCTCAGAAGCTGCAGAAAGGGATGAGACCCAGCTGGTCTTTGTTTCCTGCCTCAGTGGCCAGTAGAATGCTAATGATTTCTGATGTTGCTTTCCCTCTCTTGGCTGAAATCAAACCCTTAAACATGCACTCATTTGTGTCTTAAAAGAGGTTATGGCATACTCTTCACCAGTAGGAGCAGTGGAGTTGATAGCTGTAGATGCAAAAAGGTGTAATGATAAGCATAGTTGCTGTTATCCAGATAAAAGACAGCAATGAACCTCCTGTGCCAAAACTGGTTTTTAAATGGTGTTGATTCCAACCCCCCACAGACAAGCAAGATTCAGGCTAAGAATTGCACCTCTTCCTGGAAATGTCACTTGTGTGTTCCCTCCAGTTCACATTACATAAGGGCAAGAAGCAGAAAATCTTGTCAGGGCAGTCAGAAAGACCAAACAGTGAACTCCTCCCCGACCTTTTAATCTTAGTCTGAGTTCAGGAAAATGAAACAAAGTCATAAATTTTTCATCTGTTCGATTTTCTTCCTTCAAAGAGCACATACCTCCAAGAAAGCTTCTGAATTTAGAAGATGGGTAGGAGCATGTGTAACAAGGTGAAGCCCCCAGCAGTCCCTTCACCTACCTCTTGGGTTTGGAGTGCACCATCCCTATGACTGTGAGTTTCATGGTTGGTCTCAGGCCACCTTTAATTTCACCAACATACTGCTCCACCTGCAGGGAACAGTGAAAATGGCTGCAGCGGGTCATGCTGTGGGTAAACCAGCTATAACAGCTGCTTTGGTCGTTTGATATACTTCGGGTTTATTTTTATATATACAAAAGAACTTGAAAGTATTTCCAGCCTGAAGTACTTCCTGCACTCTAATGACACAATAAATCTGGTTGCAGCACTCCAGTTGCTCTGGATGCAGCAGACGAGAAGCTTTGTGGCAGCGTGATGTGTGGCGCAGACTCTGCTTGAACCTACTCTGCCACCTCAAACTTGCTAACAGATTTTGGTGTGCTAACTTGGCACCATAGTGCCATACACTGCGCCAGGCAGCCTCTGTCCTCCACTGTAAAAGCAGCGTAGATGCTGCCCTACCATGCATGTTGACCACATCCTCACAGGCAATCCCACTCACACCTGTCCTGTTGTGACAGTGACTTCGAAAAGTCACACTTTTTCAGAGGCAGAAAATGGCTTCTTGGTGGATCTACTTTTGTCCTGTTCACAGAGACCTGTAGTTGCAAGCTCCACACAAATTTACATTTGCTTTTTCCAAGCAATTCTCTAACAGCTTTGATGGTCAGTGGAGGAACTAATACAGGCCATAGCTGACATGGAAATACTAAAGAGAGAGACCTTGGGAACAACTGATAGGGATGTTTTGAGGCTTCGTTTTCAGAAATGGCTTTAAAATGTAAATGTCAGAATATTGCAGCATGTAATCACTCCCCATGCAGATTCACTTAGAAAGAAGCTGCTATAAAACACTAAATGTTATTAGCAACTTGCATAACACTGATAATATTCCAAGGCAATGCATAACAGACCGTGTTTGAGATAAAAAGACCTTTATCATTCCAGTGTTCCAAGGCAAAAATTCAGTTTTGCTAGAAGACCTGCACAATATATGCAAACAAATTCAAGATAAAAAAATGTTTTGCCTATACCTCATTTCCTAATTTCAATATAGTCGTTGTATCTTCTGCTAAGATGACCTTATACAATTTATTTTCCCTCTTTGATATTCACATCCAGCTACCTTTAGAGCTTCACAGATATATTAATAAACTTCTAATTCCTAAAAAGGTCAATATTGGAAGAATAATTTTAAAAGTACCTTCAAAAATGACAGCAGTACTACAGATTGTTAATAATGTACATTTACTCTTGCAGGAGTGGGCAGGTGACTCCAGCATGTATGTTTTGAACTTTGTAATGAAAGAAAAGCATCAAGCACTTGATATGTCTTGCACAAGAAAACTGCTTGTCAAGTAAGGAGTCTGACTGTAGGGATATACTGTAAACTGGATAAAGCAATTAGAGAGTGGGTAATAAGCATTAAAAAACTCAGGATAAATGAAGTTCATGCTCATACAGGTCTCATGTCCCACTAAAGCTTCTTCCTTGCCTAGACAAAAGATACAAAATACTACCCCAAATTGGAAGTGCACATTGAGAAATTGTTTGCGCAGAGGTGCACAGTAGTAAGTACCATCGCTAAAAGGCACAGGGTATCAGAACTGAATAGAACAAATGACAACCACATGGTCTCAACAGTCACAGCTCATCCAGCGTGGCTGGAGAAAATTCAGAGGCGTGACAGCCCACACATCACTTATGTGTGGACGCCTAGTTAACCGTACAGGTGAAAAATACTCAGGAAGCTGTAGGAAGTAATGGTAGAAACTCCTGTAAGCTTCTTGTGGAGTTTATTGGTGGGTCCCAGCATATGCACACAGGCACAGCTCCCATCCCGTATTTTGCGTTCAGGAGCCCTGGGGACTCACTCGGTCACTTACTTTGGCACACCTCTCCTCTGTCATCACCGCTCTCCCTTTTACACTTGCCTCGCCGCTGCAGTCCCCGGAGGAGCTTTCGTTTTATGCGTCAGGACAAAAGCAAACAAAAAGCCCGGAATAAAGGGAGGATGTTGAGGGGGGTCTTATCTCTGCTAAACACTGGCTGGACACCACCCAGCCCAGTAGCTGAGTCACGGCCCTCTGCGCCCAGTCCCTCTGGGGGAGGCTCACAAGTAACGCGGTGGGAGGGCAGGGGCCACCCGCTGCCCCGCACGGGAGCGCCTGGTGAGCTGCGTCTGGAGCTGTGCCTGGAGCTGCACCTGGAGCTGCACCTACACATTTTTATACAAGTATTGAAAATTCCGTGCGAGTGTGCACAGCATACTCGTAACATACTCTGTACCACATACACATACTTGTATATGTCATGCACACAAACCCGTCATTTATTTATTGATACCAATTCTCTCCTCTCTCAAAGGCATAAATATATGTAAGTGTATATGTATATTTATACACAATTTACAGCCTTATATATATACCTACATGTAGGTCTATACACCCTACACATAAACCTATATATACTGTATACACTGTAGATCTGTATATATATTTGTATATATGTATTGGGGAAGGTGTGCATATATATATATATATATATATATTTAGGTGTATGTGTGTATATATATGTATATATATGTATGTGTACCAGAGTGAGGTACAAGTACAGGATTATACAGCTATACAGGGGGTACATATACTCACACACACCTATATACCCCTATACATGCACCTCTGCGGGTGTGTGTAGGTGTATTTACGCGTACACACAAGCTCACAGCTCGCTCCGGCAGGGGCCGCACACACCCCTCCGCCTGAGCCGCCCGCCGCCCCTCACGGAGCCCCGCGCCCGGCTCGGGGGGCGGAGCTTCGGGCGGGAGCCAATCAGAGCCAAGCGAGGCACAAACAAGGGGCAGGGCTGGGCCGCGGGGTGGGCGTGGTTAACGCGGGGGGGGCGGGGCTTGCGCTGCCCGCCCCCCTGCGGCGGCGTCAGGCGCCCCAAAGAAAAATGGCGGTTTATTTACATCCCGCCCCGGCTCGGCCAATGGGCGGGCGTCTTGCCCGCGTGCCCGGCCGGCGGCGCGGTCAGCGGAGGCGGTGCCCAAGATGGCGGCGGCGCGGGGCGGGGGCGCTGGGGCGGTGCTGTAGAGCCCAGCGCCGCCGGGGCCGCTCCCTGCCCCGCCAGGGAGCGCGACATCGCCTTCGTGTGAGTCACCCCGTCCCGGGTCACCCCCTCGTCCTGGGAAGATGCATTCTTTTGGGAACGAAGAAGCGGACTCTCTGGAGCGTCTCTTCGGGTTTTTCTGTGAGTGCGTACGGCGTGGGCACTGGGAGCTTGCACAGGCCTGCGTGCCCCAGCTGAGCCAGTGGCACGGGGACGGCCCCGGGAAGGTGGAGGCAATCCTTCAGGCTCTGGTAGCTTGTCCCGTGGGGGTAAGGTAAGTAGCGTACTGCTCTGGTTCAGTAGACTTGAGTGTGAAAGGGGGAGGAGCAATTAGTTTAGTGTTGGCTGTGGGAGACAGGTAGAATCAGGGAAGTAGCACTTCAGTGCTGAGGTGTCTTGTGATGCTGTTTTCTGAACTTTGATATCTTATCACTGACCAAGAACTTAGCAGGCTTCCCATCCCACCGGGATAACGACTTGTGTTAATTTACGTAGCTGACACGGTGATTGATACAAGCTGAAAACTGCTTGGAAGCATTTCAGAACGGATTTTACTAGATTTTACTGAAGAAGAAGGACCATCCCTTGAAATTACATTTCTTTGACACTGAGCTTCCGTTAATTTAGAAATGTAACCAGCAAGATCAGCAGTGTAGTTATTTAAAACGTTCTCTTGTTTCCAACTCGTGAAAAATCTCCTAATTCCTAAAAATGCAATTCTAAAAAGTTCAAATTATGCTGTTGATTTCGTATTGCTCTCACATTGTATTTTGCAATGTCATCGGTTTTACTCAATCCCAGTTACTTTTTATCTCTGCTTTTCAGTTAGGCATATATGAAGGGTGACCTTCTAGCAATTCAGGGAACACTCGCATTCCCCCTGTCTAATCAGATGATCATACTTCTTCACATTAAAGTTTGTGTAACATTTTAGTAAAGGTTCTAAGAAACAGTTTACACTGACAGCAGCTGAAGGAAGGTGTGCACGTGGTTAGATGAATATTGCTAACAGCCATGTGAGACAAGCATTTTCAATCTTTTGATCTTTGATAGCTGGGCTATCACATTTAAAGGCTTTAGTTAGTAGTGCTGAGATTTTTAAAGGACAGGAAACTATATTGTGCTTTCTCCTTTTCCTAGTCCCTTTGACACTACTGAATATGTTCCTAACAGTGTAGGCTTTGAGATGTTGAAGTATGTGTTGGAGCACGTGAAACACTTGTGGAAATTAGGATTCTTTAATTAGTACATTGCTTCACTTTTAGTTTGGGCATAGAGCTGCATTTGGGCTGCTGTGACCTAAAACTTAGTTTCATTTTTTGGGTAGAAATAGGCAGAACAGGAAATAGCACTGTTTGGCAAGTGGTCACATTTCAGTGAAATCTGCTGAACTGCTCAAAGAGAGCTATACAGACAGAACTTTGGACCAGAAATAGATTACTTTGTTTTGAGGAACTATGCCAGTAGTATTTGGCCAATCTAAAAGTGGTTATTTGCACAGCAGAAATCACTAAGTTGATGTGCAAGAACACCAATATTTTGGTTTCCCTGCCTTCTTTTCTCTTGTCTTTGGTTACTTATTTGTCTTTGTTTTTATCTTACTCAAAGAAATACGAAATCAAAATTATCTCTGACAGTGTTTTCCTGGATCTTGGAGATGGAGAGGACCTTGTATAATCCACTGTATATACTTCTTGCTTTTGTAGATGGGGACAGAATTCTAGCCCATGGAGAAGTGCATGGCTTTGGCTTCTTGTGCTGGAAAAATGGCTTGCCAGGAATCAGGTACAGAAACATCTGGTTGACTTCTAAATGCACTTTATAGCTCTGACTTCTAACTGACTTCCAAGTGCAGAATGTCTCCCTAGTTGCTTATTTAAATGTAGGCTTTCCCACATTTCATGGAACTAAGTTCTCAAGGTATCTGAAGACATGCACTACTTTTGCATTTAACAAATTTATCAAGAAAGAACTGTTAATCTTCACACTGAAGAGAAAAACTGGGGGGCTTTTTTAGATATTAGAAGTTAATGTTTTAGCTTTGCACATTAATATAACTGAAAAGCATGAGTTTATCAACTTCTGCATTTGTGTAGCACCTCTCTTACATTAAAGATGAGATAGCTCAGGCATCAGACAATTTTCTTAAGCTTTAGACGGTGAGGGATGTGCATACTTCTTTTTAAAATTCATTTGCCCTTGTCACTACTTAGACTTTAATTTTTTCTTAACATTCTGAGGAATTGATGGGTTTGTGATTCTTGACAAGGTGACATTTGTCTCTGCTTCCAAATGTATGGATAAATTAAATCAACTGGTGTGAGAGCAGAACCTAACTGGAATAGCCTTTAATTGAGGATTAGGTTACTTCAGGGAGATATTTCAGTCTGCCTCAAAATGTTAATGAAATAGCTATGATTAAGTTTACATGCTAAAGTAAATAAAAGTTTTATTGGCTAATGTATTTCCCATTCTTATATGGTTTCAGAAAACTGTTCCAGTTGTTCTTCAGAAAGAAACGGAATTTTTATTATTCTTGGAAGAACTACAGAAAGATGTCTCTGAGGAAGTCCTAAAGGTGAGCTACTTCTATGCCCTATTTCTTCTTGTTATGCAGTATGCCCAGCTTCATCAGATCGAAGTTAATGCTTCCTGGTAACTGCTTGAGATGTTAATGTGTTATTAATCTTCTAGGCAACTGAGAGAGAGTGTAATTCAGATCCCTTTGTGAAGTTAATCCAGTGTGCCTGCAAGTGATTTCTCTGGCTAGGGTAGAGGCTGCAGGCAGGCAAGGAACAAGTTTTTCTACGTGCTGTTTATAACACATCAGTCCTGACTGCAGCTGCTTGCCACAGTCTTCAATCCATAGACACCTGTAATAATCATAAACCTACAACCTGCTGTGAGCCAAAATAAACTATAGTCAGTAAGCACATTTTAAAAACACGTTTATTTTCTTTTTCTTTCTTTGGAGATCTTAATTTTCATCTCCTATGCACCCCTTTTTCCCCTTTCTGGAAGTTTATGGATACTCTACTATTACTGCTGACATTGCCTAGTAATTTGTATGATGTGTGTTCTGAGGTCCAGGATCCGTTTTCCATTATGAATTAAAAGATGCAGGCTGATTTATTTGAGAAGTATGTGGAAATATGCAAAGATGGGTTAATACCAAAAGCAAGTATAGAGCAGAAAAATCAGGAAAGTTACTAACTGTACAACTGTCCTAATTTGGTGTTAGTTACAACAGATTTAGATCTGATGTGGTGTGTGAAATGTCATAAGGTGTTGCTTCTAGTCGTATAGATTCTAACTCTTTAAAGATATTCTTTTTTGGTTTGTCTTTTTTTTAAGAGGAAAATAAAAACTTATTGTGTTCAGAGGCTATTTCAGCTTAGGAAAAGTTGTTCAGTATTTCACTAAGGATACAGAATTAGCAATTACAGGATGAAAACAAGCAAGGTAAACTTGGGTGTTGATTAAAATAAATCTGCTTGAAGTCTGTTAATGAATCATGAAGTCTGTGCATGTTACTGTCTCACCTCCAAGATCGTGAATGACTCCACCATTGTCCACACTGTCCACCAGTGTTGCACAGAAGCATGAGATTCAGCAACCTCATATCTTTGTCACTGTTACTGTCAGAGGCATGTTGGTAGGTAGAGTTACATTTTGATCCAGCAAATAATAAAAAATAATGGGTATTGTGGACTTGCTTTCTATTCTTGTTCTTTGTGCACACCAACCACCTCTCCCCTTCATAATCTCTGAGGTGTCTCTTTGAGCCAAGAGCAGCACTCACATAATTCCAGAAGTGCTGCTTAAGTGCTATTCAACTGTCTTGTCCCTCACCTTCCCAACTCTTACTGGGTGAGCTAATTGGGATTTTTTTGTTTGTTTTCTCCTTCCTAGTTCTAGAATTGTAGGTTTGCTTCTGATAGGTAGAAAAATTATTGTTGCTTAAGAAAAATCTGTGAGATGGCTTCTGAATATGTTGATCAGTTTTAATCAAATTTGAAAAATTGATGAGGATGATGTAGTTGGTGGATAGATGGTACAAATGTTGAAAAGTAGGATGAAAAAAAAACCCCACTAATCATTATGCTCTTAGCAACCTACAAAGATCCAGTTATATCAGTATATTTCTTAGAGGTAGAATATGGCAGTGCTTCAGCCATCCCATAGGGACTGCTATGGTTCCTTGCTTGTACATAGTCCTTGTAGTGTACTTGTGTATTACAGGATTCTTTATATTTTGTTATGTATTCAGGCATATCCACTCTTCTAGGAAGGGTATTGGACAAGGTGGACCATTATTAATGGATTTCTTAGGTAGTATGGTGTTTCCAAATTGATTTATCTGCTTGCTTTCAAGTTTCTTCTATTTTTTTAAATAATTCATTTCATATATTAATGTAGTCTAAAAGGCTTACTCATTTATTATTTCCCTAACAGGAACTGTTCGAAGTATTTGAGTGCACACAGAACAAGCCCATCACAGACAGCAAAAGAAGACATGACTGTTCTCACAAATTCAGTTTGGATGTTGTTTCAGCTCTCCGGAAGCTTTTGCTGCGGGCTCCCCAGAGGGCAAAAGCCCTGCTGGAGTTCTTCCAGGGGGAACAAGGCACACCAAGCTCCTCGCTCCAGCAATATCACTCTCTACAAAACATCTTTGTTGAATTTCTTTGTGACTCCTTAAAATCTCTGCAGAAGCTTCAGAGCAGTTCTGAGATTTCAGCTGAACTAGATCAAAGAGAACTAGTAGATACAATTTATGCTGCTCTCAGTATAGTGACTTTTGAGGTGGAGCATCAAGCAGACGAAATAAAACACTTATTCAGGGAGCTCTTGGATGTATGCTGGGCTGAGGGGAGCCCACTGAGGGAAGAGAAGCTGCTAAACTGTATGCTGAGGAAACAGAGCCATGGCCTGTTAAGCCTCTATAGCAGTGTTCTCACAGAAAGAACAAGAGAAAAGTTTTTGTTGTCAAAATCAGTACAAAAAGGTTTGTTTCACATTTTGCTTTGTACTAATCTCTTTGACAAAACCATTAAGGCATTAAACAGACAAGTAGTCAACAAATCAGGCAATGTTCTTGCTTAGGTGCCTTAACAAACCATGGAGTCTTTAGAAAGATGATGCTAAAATGATCCTTAAAGCAAGGCATTGGCATAGCAACACTGGTTCTCTCCCCTACATTTCTGCAGTCTATGCTGTGTTTTGTGATCACTTACTTTACCACCCCTTCCTGTGCTCTATTTTAATCTGCTCAGCATTTCTCTTGATGAAAATCTTGCTTGTATCTAGAAGTTTGACTCTCCGTATGTATACAGTTTTTATTTGTTCACCTCCAGCTCAGGGTCGTCCGTGTTGGAGTATGTTCCATTTCTGGCCAGTAACAGTTCAATCACCTCAGTAATCCCAAAATATTCAAACCCCTTAATATTGGAAAAGAAAACTACTGAAAGTGGAAGGAGCTGTGGAGTGGGCTGGTACCCCAGCAGGACAGAAGATGCGTTTTGATTACCTGCTCACTTGCCAGAGCCCAGCTGTTGGTGTTGTACCAACCATGACTTCACAGCCTCTGTCTAGCTCCCTATGACTGGGACATTTAGTTGTAACTTCAATGATCCTGATGGATCCCTTTCCAGCTTAGCATATTCTGTGAATCTGTGAGGATCTCAGATGAAGCTGAATGGCAAGTGATGCCCAAGCCCTTGTCAGTAAAGTGGCAAGGAGGGAAAAGCTAGAATGCCTACCCTCTTTTGTTCACCTCTGTTCACTGAGGTGTAAGTCAGTGAGGTTTGTATCATCACTTCTCCCTTCATGAGGGATTGTTGAAGGGAAGCTCAGGCTGATGTGGCAGACTCTAGAAATTCTGATAATAACTATAGTTAGCGCTTCCTCGTGGGGAAAGATAAATGGAGATCCACATACCTTCACTCTCACTGGGAGTAGTTTGGGTCTCATTTTGCCCAGATCTGAGAAATTCCAGTGCTGGACAAGTATTGCTAAGGCCCTGCAAAGTAGCACAGTGTCTTGAGCACAGGTGAGAATTCATGCAACTCATAGATAAGGTGTTCATGGCTAAAGAAGGTCAGGCAGTGTGACCTGAACTGATGCAAACAACCTGTATGCTGAGCAGGCTTTTGCTATGTTAATGATTGTCGATACAGTTTTTCTGGTTTTCTATCTGACCTCTATCAGTTTCTTTGCTTGGCCCTCCTGTTACCCAGTAACAATATCCAGGAGTCTTAGCTGGTAACATGTAACAGCTAGGTAGTGCTTGGAGAAATGTTGAGTCTCTCTCAGTTTAAGTTAGTAGCAATTATGCTTCTCCCAAAGGTATCCCTCTCTACTGAAAGGTAATCCTGTGGTGGTGTTTTTAGGTTCATCTGAGCAGCTGGATACAGAGCGAACTGTGATGAGTTTGTTCTCAGACCCCAAAGAAGCTCCTTCTTGGAAGACAGCCTATTTCTACTGCTTGAGCAGCAGCAAGCACTTTCTGGAACAAATTCTGGTACAGCCATAAAATCATTAACAGGGAAACCCAATGGAGGCTAAAGTCAGTCCCTGTATTGAACATATCTTGGTGGTGCACAGAAGCATTTTGTATTCAAATAGTGTTTGCCAAGGGTGATGACTAATAGGAACAAGGAGGTAATGGTGATAACTCCTCTCCTTGCAGCTGTGCGTTGAACATAAAACTGCTGGTGAGATTTTTGGAAAAGCTCATCTGCATGCAGACTGAAGATTAAATCTTCAGGGTTTAAGAAGTCTCATTTTCTGCTTGTAATTTTGTTGGATACACCATTTACCTTATGACCTTGAACTTGTTGCTTTCTGATGCTGGTAGATTTGGGGCAGTGAGACTAGTTTGAATGGTAAAATTTATAGTGAAAATAGTCTGTTATGAATTAATTGAATTTTATATATTTACATAGATAGAAGAAATAGAATACAGGTGGGTGATTACTGTTAAATTGTGAGGTTTTAAGGTTGAACGTATTTCAACTTTTATGAAATGTGCTTGTAGAAGTCTTTTACATGATGCCCTTGGAAGAGACGTAATCAGTAGAACTGCAAAGATAACGTAGAGTGGAATGTGAGTTGGCTCTGTAGTAAGCATTTGAAATGTTTTTTTCCTTAAGACAACTTTAGTGATGAGTATCCTGATGGCTTGGACAATGTAGGTTTAGGGAAGTTCCAGATACAGAACTTCACTCTTAGTGACGCTAATATTGAAATTAGCCAATTAATATTGGCTACTTGCTTGCATAGTCTGCCGGGCATTATGGGTCTCCACATTTTGGGAAAATTAATACCTCTTCCTTTTATTTTCTAGGTGACTGCATTAGCTTTACTAAAAAGAGAAGACTACTCGGGCCTGAAGAGTTTGTTGAGGAGAGAATTCAACCCCCTTAGCCGCCTCTTGGTGTTGTTAGGATGGACTCATTGTCAAAGCTTGGAATCAGCAAAAGCATTGCTATGGACTCTACACAAAACTCAGGTAAATCAGCAGAGAGCTAGTGGCAGTATCCCAGTCTGAGTCCAGATAATGCAATTTTTTTGCAAAAACAAGTAAAACCAGGGAGTTTTCAGTGAGAATGTCAGTCTTCCTCAAAATGGAATTTAGAAAGCTGAGATATTACAGTTGTATGTAGGTAACATTATGGGACACTTGCCTTTCTTCTTATTCCCTGGCTGTGGAGTATGACTGCAAAGGAGACTCTGAAAGTTTCCGTTGCATAAACTCATAAACAGCCTCTGCTGTTAACATGAGAAAAAAAGACAGCAATGGTTGTTGATTAATTTTGAAGAGAGCTAGGACATCTTTCTTTCATGTAATTTTCTCTTGTGAGTCATCTCTGAATAGTGACTAATTCAGGCCTGAGTTCAACAACAGGGTAGCTTGGAAAATCCCCATACTCATTCTCAAAGTGAAATGATAAATGACAAGAGCTGTGAGCAAAAGATCCACCTTGTTTGGGGGCAGTCTTCATCTGTGCAAAAGAGACAGGGTTCCAGCTCTGAAGGTGTAGTTGCACTTTAGATGATGCCTGCTGGCTGGCTGAGATATCAGAGATGGGGAGATGAGGAGCCTTGTACTGCTGGGTCACAGTGCAGACCTCAACTGGTATTGCCTTAGGGGAATTACTATCTATTGGTAATACACCCGAAGTCTATTCAGTAGCCTCTGCAAAGTTAAACTCTTAGATCTGATTTTAGCAGGCAGTCATCTGTAGTAGAAAAGCACATGGAAAAGGAGAATAACCATCTACTACCCAGTATGTCATCTTTCTAGTACATGATTAGTTCTAGAGATTACTTTTAGACTGTTACTAAGAAGCATTAATTTCCATTTTATAAGCTAATCTTGAAAAGGGATGTAGCCACCTTTCTATGGTCTGTAGATGTGTCAAGGGGAGGCTGACTGACTTTTATGTTCTGTCAGAACAGCCCTCCTTTGCTGGGTTTGTAATAAATCTGGCAATTTTCTGTATTTGAAATTTATTATCTAGGTAAAGAAGTCTTGTGGGCGTGCATATGTGACACAGGCTTGGTTCTGCTGTCTGGCTGGGGGATTTGTTGTAAAGAGATTCTTTTTTTTGTCTTTCCATTTAGGATCTCTGCAATGATTCAGTATTGAAAGATTTTTGTGACGGGCTCTGGGCTCATGTGGAAGTTCTTGAATGGTGCATGCAGAAAAACAGGTAGAATGATCAAAAGGACTTTTTCCAAACTGTGTTGCCAACTCTACCTGTTAAGTCAGCTTATGTATGCAAATAGAGAAGGTATTATTTTCTTGGCTAATCATCTAATAGTGACTGTATAAACAAGCTCTTGAAATTTCTCATGGGCTGCAGTTATGCTCTTTGTTTTTCTTTTTAAATGCAGTAGTTTGGTTCAATCAGAATTAGAGTGGGAGTTACATCTTTAAAAGTAGTTGAGACTTAAATCTTTGTCACCTCTTTGTTCTCTCTTGCAGTGTTACTGTCCCAAGGAAGGTTCTGTTGCAACACTTGCACAATCTGGATTGCCACACTGTGATGTACTCTCTGCATCATCTCACCAATCTTCTAGCATTGAATGAAGACGATGTTATTGAGCTTCTTCAAAAAGTTCCTGCTAGAGACCAACAGATGCAGGGTAAATGCGTAGGGTTGTGAGAACGCAGAAAACTCACAATCTATTGAGTATTTCTGTTCACTACTTCTGCCAGGATTTGTTCTTTTGACCTGCTTGTGGAAGATAACAGTTGCCAGCTGTTTTGTGGAAGAAATCTAGAGAGCATGTGGAAATTATTTTGGAATCCTTTTAGGGAGTAAGTTGTCTTTCACGAAGGAGTTGTGAGATCTCTTTGATCTCACAAGGGCAGATTTCTGAAAGAGCTTTTTCAAGATGGTAACAAGACTTTGCACATGCTCATGGTATGTGCTGCTCGTTGTAACTTCTGTACTGTGTAATACCTTTAGTTTGAAAAGGAAGTGTATGGTTTGTATTTCAGTGCACTTTTATTTAAAATCAAAGAGCAAAACCAGATGAAATTGACAATATCTTGTACTACAACATCCTCATTTTTGAAAGATATAAAAAGTGGAGGTTTTTTAGTCTAATATTAAGCGTTACTAACTTTAAATTTCTCATTTAAATTAGCAAGGCTTAGCTACAGCATGTGTTTACATCACTCCTGCCTCACTTCTCTCATCCTCACATGTTCCAGTTGGGTGCCTAAAATACCTTCAACTACTAAACACATTGGATCACTTACAAGTGACTCTCCTTGGACACTTTTGATTGCAGCTTATGTCCAGGTTCAGCTGCTGCTATTTTAAAGCTGTTTTCTGATAGGACCTCGTAATAATGGTACAGAAGATCTGTTTTCCTGCATGTACTAAAAACCAAGAAGATGCAAATTTTTGTGCCTTATTTCTTTTATGTTTGTGAATTTGGACGTGTGTAATTTCAACCTGAGTTGCATGGAGAGCACTCAGTGATGGATCTTGCACAGATTTTTCCAGATTGCCTAGTGGGAAGTAGGTTTCTCTCCTTCCACTAACATACTGTTGTGATGTTGGTTTCCATTCTTACTTTCTCAGGTTTCGGTGTTAAAATTATCATGACACTTGTCTTGAATAATTTTAAAAGGTGTAGTAATTGAGACTCTATATTGATCCTTATTTTCAGTGTCCTGCTTTCTGAAATTGTTTTGTTGTTGCTGATGTTGTGGGATTTTTTGATCAGTTCTTACATTTTAATTATTTTCTCCTTAAATTCTGTCGAGGCCTTTCAAAAACAGGAAGAGGCAGTCCCATCATATCTTCTGGGAGCTGCATGACTGTAGCAAAAGAACTCTAGCTGCGGTTTCTCTTCTTTTATTCCACGTCACATTAATTTATGGAACAGGTTAATGGAAGACAAGTCCTCCTTCTCTTTTCAATCCAGCAATTACTGCAAAATTCAGATGATTCTATAAACACAGCTTAATAGAATCTCCTTTAAAATAATCTATTTTGAACCTTAAAAGGAAGAGAGGAGTCATAAACTTTTGTTTTGTCAGGTGTGGTAGTGTTCACAGGCCTTTTCCTCCAATCACCACGTATGCTTCCCCCTCTTCCCCTTCTTTTTAGTACACATCTGTCAGCTGCGGTAGTGAAACCAGAGTAGTGGTATTGGTAGACAGTTGAGTTCAGGCTGTGCATAACACTGGTTTTGATCAGTCACGGTGAGCAGCAATTTCCTCATGAGTTACAGTATTCAAGAAGAAGGTGTTAGCATTTCTGGCATAGGAAAAACAATGCCAATAGTTATAGGATTGTTCTTTGCTGTTGGTACAAGGAAAAGGATTGGTTTAGGTACAAATACTGACATAGACACACTGCATCCAAGTCTTGCCATGTGTGAGGCAGAAGCGTATTAAACTTACTTTTGATGACCAGTATTTGTCTTATAGTATCTCCAGCTAACTATTTCTCTTTTCCAGAAGATTGTATTTATCAAATCTCTGGCTTTATCTGCCTGAAGTCCTCTTAAGACAGTGGTATTGAGAGCTATTTGGGTGTTTACATACTAGTGTAGAGCTGCTGGGCAACAGTAGCATTTCCATGGCCATGTGGGTTCTGCAAAGGATTCATTGAGTGTCTCCTCAGTTCTATCTGCTGTCTACATTATGTTTTCCATCATTGTCACTGTTTAAAATGGCACTGATAGGGAATAACTGTTTCCAACTGTTTATGCTCTCAGTCCTTTTGCCTTGGCTGCTCTGTAGTTTCCCGAAGAGTTCAGACTGGTGCTTTTCTTTGCAATTGTGCTCAGACTTTGTAGAGGACAGCACTGAAACACTTTCTAGGTTAGGTAATTCTGTTCAGTCCCAGAATTTGGATGTGGACTTAGTAAGTACATTGTGCTTTGTACCAGTGCTTTGTTTAAAAAAAACCAACTTGGCTAATGCTTTCCCTGCATGACAACAGGTAGAGGGACAATCTATCATTTGTATAAGAATACAGGACAGTGGATTCCAAGCACTAATTTAACTCTCTGTGTGGCTGTCAGGGATTTTTTGTTTCTTTCTTTGTTGTGGGATGCTTTTAAGCTTTTTACAGTAGTTGGATAATTCATCTAAACTCAGCATAACAGAATATATGACACTATATTGTGTTCCTAGTGAAGGGGATGATGATGATGTGATTTTTACAATTTGCAGTTCTGCTGTTCTGTTGTACTAAGAAGGGATCATGTCTCTGGCATGTGATGCCTTTCCTCAAAAAAAACCCAAAGGGGAGGAGAAGTGGATGCAGTACTTCTCTAGTTTGCCTTTATGATAAATGTGTGAAGGAAACTGTGGGACTGTACTTCTTCTTTAATCAGTTGTAGATTGTATTTGATCTATTGTGTCAGCCACTGTGAATCATCCATGATATCTATTTATTAGTACAAATCTGAAGAGGTGGTGGTACCCTATTCTTACTACAGTCATAGCCTGTCTACACTGTTTCCCTACGTATCTTCTGTGTACTAGAACACAAATTTCTAAGATGCTGAAATGAAACAGGATTTGCCCCGCTGTTGTAAATGCAGCAGTGTAGCTTAACCATACACTGCTAATGAGAGTCATTATGACTGATTTTTGTCATTCTATGCTGTAGCCAGGTCCTGTTACACAAGTTCACAGAAAATTTCCTTTTTAGAAGGGGATCCAGACCTGACTTTTCTGTGCCCATCTGTTGTGGGTTGGATTGTTTGGGCTTTTTTTCCAAAAGTAACAGTGGGATAGATCAAAGCTGAGACCAAAATGACACTAGGGAAGAAAGACTGGATAAATGTTGCTATGCAGGAACTGCAGGAGAAAATTAACTTGTTTTCTTGTCTACTTCCTATCCCCTCACTGCCCTGATTTCCCTCCACAGCAGCCACACTCCCTAACACCCTGAGTCAGCAGCGCAATCTGGCACTCTTCCGAGCGTTCTGTGCCATGAAGTATGCAATCTATGCTCTCTGTGTGAATTCACACAGGCATGCCAAGTGCAAGGATTGTGTACACAGCCTTCTTGGTGATATCCCTGAGGATGCAGCTTTTGGAGAACCAGCAGGTGATTGGCCTCCTTTCTCAGATTCAGTAACGTGTACTTCTCCATCCAGTTGCTGGGCTCTGAATTATCGCTTAGTATTGGGATAATATTGTACCACATGTACATATGGTGTTTTATTCAGTGGGCTATGGATGCTTTGCAAGCAAGTATAATGGTATTTCATTGAGATGTTGTTATCTTTAGTAATAACAGATATGAATAAGCTACCAGCCTTGTTTTAAAACATTTAAGGTAATTGTACAAAAAATATAGTGCAAAAAGGAAGTGATACTAGATATAGGATGGTAGTGACAGGGATAATTTTGTAAGAGCTTATGATTTCCCAGGGCTGAAACTGATTTAATGGCTAGAATGGGTGTAATCTGAATTTGCACATCATTGAACGAAGTCACAATTGGCATTACTCAGAGGGAGGAGGCACACTACCTTTCTAAATGTAAAGTGTTGGACATATATTTACTTGGTGTTTGGAGGAATGATTGGGTCTGAGCCACTGGACTAGTTCCCTCTTCTGCGATTTTCTTAAAAGGCACAGGTTGGAGCAAGGAATCCCTGAAAAATGTAGTAAATGTTCTTTATTTTTGTTTTTAATTGTACAGATTGCTCTTCAGTATTTCCTCAGTACATTGTGAAGTGTCAGCAGTTCTTAAGGAGTGTTCCCGTTCCTCTGCGCCTGGAGGTTTTGGAGAATATTTTCTCCTTGCTTTTTGTTTCCTATAGTGACCTCTATACTGAGACTCCTCTACCTGAGGACTATGCAGAGGATGAAGACCTTGACAAAAAGAGTGCTCCTCTGAGTGTAGAAGGCAGTGCCGGTCGGTGGCCTTCCACCTCGCAACGTCCACAGCACGTAATAGAGGCTGAAAAAAAATCAGAGAAGCATCTGTTGGCTGCACAAACAGTTCACACAGATACCCGAGATCTTTGTAACTCCATGTTAGATGGCAAAAGCTGTGAAACCTCTAAGCCAAGCTACCTGGATCTGAAACACTTCACCAGTGGTGTTACTGGATTTTTGGTGGATGACGTGGCCATGGAGGCCTTCCTCACATTGCTTCTCAACCACTTGGAAGAAATTCAGAGTTGTCTCCCATGGGACTCCAGTAATGTGCTTCGTGAAGAGCTGGAGCTTGTTGAGTGCTTGAATCTTTCTGCAAGCAGAGATGCCTTTGGAAGTCGTGTGTTACAGTTTTCCAAATACCTTTCTGAAGCTCACTGGCGATACAAGGTGGTGATAAGTAACAGAAATGCAGGTAGGCTTTGTATTTGGCACTTTCTGATACGTTACAGCTGTCCAGACAGTGATCTCAATACTAAATTCTCTGAGCATCTTACTGAGGGAGCACATTTTGGCAGATACTGGGAGAGTGACCTACTTGGAGATCACCTGGTTCTTGCACCATTTTCCAATAGACGTGATCCCTATTCTAATCAGAAAGTTTGGGGTTTTTTTCTCTTTTCCCTCCGTTTTGTGGATGCACTGCTTCTGTTTGCCTTTGTTCCGCCCCTTTGTCACAAGTCACACTGCAGTGAGATGAAGGGACATGGTGGCGTTGGATCCAGCGCAAGCCAAATAGTCTCAGCTCATTCATGGACAGTGTTGATTTAGCCTAGTCTGGAAACATGTTAGGAACATGTATCAGAGGTTGTGTTATTCTGGATGATGGTTGAAGTAGCTAGAACAACATGTTCAGGAACCTGTTTCCCACCCTTCTCCACAGCCCATAACTTGTTAGCCCTGCTGCTATGAGATTTTGTCTTGTATCACATGTAGTTTATTGTAGTGTATCTCAGATCATGTAAGCTCCATGTCCCAAGAAAGACTGGGCAGTCTGGACCTTAAATATTGCAAGTTTCCAAACTTGTGTTCAACTGTTTCTTAAGTCTCCCCCTATAAAGCTACTTGGTAATGTTTTTGTTTAAATATTTCGCAGAACATCAGCTTGCAGCCTCCAGGAGATACTGCTCTTTAATCAGGGGCTCCAGCTTTAAGAAACGGAGTAGATATCGGAGGTACAAGACAGGTGGGTTGAAAAAGTGACTTGGAGAAGACATTTCTGAAATGTGCATAATTTTGCTGAGCTCATAGCTGAATGCAATTAGATTTCATGGCCTAGAAGTAGAGAACTAGATTTATTTCCTTCAGTTTTCTAAGTGGTTTGAAGTATCTTAGTCCGGTTCCACTTGGATTGAGGCTGTTATCTAAAGCTCGCCTGCACAAATAACTTCTTTCATATGTAGTCTGATTTGGGGCAGGAGAGAACTTCAACTACAGTACTAATTTTTCCCTTTCTCCACTATGTCATGTGACTGTTTGGTTTATTTTCATTCCTATTTCAATATTATCTAGGATGTGAATTAACAGGAATTTGTGGCATAAATTGGCAGCCTTAGGAGAAAGTTGTGTTCCTCACCTTTTTTCTATTTAGCCTTTGAAAGGCATGTCTGGTTTTGGAGTGGCATGTTCCAAAATAAGAAGCTTCAAAATACCTGACATGAGTCACTGATGAGCCACCCCAACATAGTCTCTAGCCTAGCATTTTCTTCAAATCAGCAGTTTTTGCATTTATCATAGATGTCAGCGGTGGCTCATTTATGAGATACTCTTGAAGATCCCTTGAAGGTTTCCTAATCTGGTATTTGCAATAAGTTTTAATTACCGTGTCTAGTAAAAGTGTATTTAATGTGCTGGTTTTGATTTGTTTCCATTTTAGATGGGAAAGAGGGAACTTCCAGTCCATCATTAGAAAGTACAAGTAGCGAGCTAAGCACCAGTACCTCAGGTATTAAGCCACAAAAGGAGTATTTATTTGTATTTTCAATGTACATGATGAAGAATTTGCTTGACTAGTTAATGTGAATTACTGCTGTGTGCAGGACAGAATTATATCTTTACACTTCTCAGAGCTCCCATTTTTGGATGACTGTTCTCTAGTCAGAATAGTACATGTGCCTTCTTCTGGAATAAGAGAATTAGATTTTTCTTGATATCTTTGGCTTGCAGGAAACAGTATGCAATGTAGTGACCTGCAAACCATCAAAAAAGTTAATGAACTGATAGTCATGTAAGATAAGATATGCTTAGGCATGCTGGACTGATTTAATAGGTCAGATGCTTCAGGCTTCTCCCTTTATCCATATTGAACCAGTTCCTAGCACTGTATGCATGTTATGTAGCTGCTGAACAGTGTTACACAGGGATGAGATCCAAAAAGTTCTGACCAAATAGTGAAATGTTACGAGAATTTATAACAGGATGTTTATGTTGACCTCTTTAACCTAAAACTTGCTTGCAACTCTGCTCCTATATTTTTGTGTTAAATATGTGAAATGCTGTTATCTGATAGGTGGCTGTTATTTGGTGGTATGTTTTCCCCAATAGTATACTGATTAATTCTGTCTTGCAGAGGGAAGTACCAGTAGTGTGTCTGGCTTGAGTGATTTGGAAAGCAGGGCAAGACCACATCAGCAGAACTCCCTCATTCCTATGATGCTTTCCCCACCAGAATCACTGTTAGTTTCTTGTGTTTTGAGAGGAAACTTTGTGGAAGCCCACCAGGTAAATGAGATGCATGTATTTCGATTTTTGAATGAAATTCCTGCTTCTTCTGCATTTAGCAAACATAGGACTTGCAAGTGAAAGAATTGCTTCAGTAGTAGAAGCAAGTGAAAGGAACAAAGATATTCCAAACCAACATCCCACGGATGCAGGGTTTCTTCTGCCTTGTTATATAAAAATGCTTTCTCTAAACCTGGGTTCTCAAAATATGCAAACGTTTGATGAGAGTTAGTCAAGTATAGTGTTTTAACTGACTGAAGAACATGAAGAGCTCACGAGGTCTCATGAGGAAGCAGCATCTGAACTGCTTTATTTAATCAGTTTTTCAAAACCA
Organism: Eulacestoma nigropectus; assembly: GCA_013397775.1. Classification (NCBI taxonomy): domain Eukaryota; kingdom Metazoa; phylum Chordata; class Aves; order Passeriformes; genus Eulacestoma; species Eulacestoma nigropectus. Next base: position 1,086,952 of record VZTE01003814.1, read on the forward strand.
TAACACTCTGCCACTTGCAACCCTGGCAGAAACATGCAAAGGTGTTCCTTACCCAAAGCGGAGCCAAAGCAGTGATAACATTCATTTGAAGGAGATACGTTTTGAGGCTAAATTTGTGGTATTGAAAACAGGCAGAAAGACTTGAAAATTGACAGTCTGCATGTTTTTAGTTCTTTGCTCCCTCACAGCTGTGCATACATTTCTCTGTGTGGCTATTGAGCTGATGCTCTGAAAAAAAAATCTTGAGGTGCATCAGTGGTTGGATCTTCTGTAAAAAGCTGTGACCTGGCTGAGTTTCAGATAGCCATACTGGAGCAGTTCATATTGCTTAAACATTGCATTAATATCAGGTTACTGCTCAGCCCATTAGTTCTGTTTGATTCCAGGCATGCCACTTCATCTTTTTCCTACTTACAGGGCCAAAGAAGCATTTTGTTTTGCTTTGTTGCCTTGATTTTCAGTATCACCAATGGTAAAGCATTCAAGCTTGGTTTGTGTTCTGTTGTTGGTTTGGTAATAGGAACTTGCATAGCTCTGCTTAGCTACCTGTTTTTACATTTTGAGATGGTATTCCTTGCTGAATAAGAATTAATTACAAATAGTTTACTTTGGAGGGCACACTTGATAGATATCTCTCATTACATAGTGTATTTAAACTGTGAAGAGTCATTCCAAAAGGTGTGGGTTATGAAAATTAATTCAGCCCTAGCCCTGCAGCAAATAATAGGTAAGCTTTATAATAATAGTTGAAAAGCATCTCTGAGGGCCTTTTTTTCTTCAGGCACTTAAAACTCTCTAGGAGAAAACCCCACCATTTCATCCTGTTGTGTCTGTGGGGACATTTTTCAGTTAAAGTATCTGTTTTATTTTATTCCTTCATCACCTCTAAAACCTCCCCACAAAGCTCTTTGACCTTTGAAAACTTCATTTGACATGCTCTGTAATTACATCTACTGTTATTTTTGAAAGGTGGCTTTGATGTTTAATCTGGATACTTCCCCTTGCTATGGTGAATTGGTTTTCATGGAGCGTTACCAAGAGGCAGTACGAGAAATGGCAAGAGTGGAGCACAATATTGAGAATCAAGCATCAGATGGCACTGGAGGCATCAGGAAATCTGGCAGTGGCCGTTCAACACTGCAAGCTATTGGGAATGCAGCAGCAGCTGGTAAGGACTGGGCCTTTTGAGATCTCACAAAGGGCTGGGGAGAAGTGAAAAATACGAGAAAGCAACTTGAATACTGTCAAAATGAGTGCAGTGTTTGTTCAGAAGGGTAAGTGGTGGTTCTTTGAGTTAGAGACTACGAATGCTGAAATTTGCTGTTGAGGCCCAATTAGTTGCATCCATTCTACAGTAATGGGTCCATGAAGCAGGCTACCTATGGAATTATTTTTTTTAAGGATTAAAAAATAGTTACCCATTACAGGATCTGATCTACTTATGCTGTTAACCAGTGATTGTGTGTTTTCGATGACACGTGTAGGTATGGTATTTTATTCCATCTCGGATGTTACTGATAAATTGCTTGCAACTTCTGGAAGTCTTGCCCCTACTCGTCAAGAAAACTTCTGGATCAGGAACATCCAGCTGGAGCATACTGATTCTCTGCGAGAAATCCTTGAGGACCTCAGTCCTTCAGCAATGGCAGCATTTGACCTAGCCTGTACTCAGTGCCGTCTTTGGAAGACATGCAAACAGCTTCTGGAGACAGCAGAAAGAAGACTATACAACAGCCTTGAAACTTGGGGTAGGCTTTTAATTTTTATGTTGATCAGCATGGGCCTGGGAACAGAAAATGCCTCTCTATGCTGTTTTGTTTGTGCTAACACCCAAGTCTTAATTAAATCTCATTTGGTACTTTCATGTTAGTGTCTCTTTTTTACACTTCTAACTTTGATTTTGTCTCCCTTTGCACAATTACCGTTCCAGGCCACCGACCTGACTTTGTTTTACTGCACTCAGAAGGTGTAAAGGGTTTTCCAGCAGTTCTCCAGCAAATAAGTAAAATTCTCAACTATTCCTGCACATCCCAAGGTCAATCCAGACCAGGTAGTATGCTTTGCTGTTAAGGCTTTCTGTTGAAATGTGCTTAAATCAAATTCTTATCTTCTGTTGCAATGTAAATTTGAACTTTCCATTTTTTAGCTTAGTATTTATAACAAAAAAGGTGAGGAGGAAGTGACCTGAGCTCAATTCTGAATAATCTGAAATGCTGTGGTATTTCATATTATAATACACTTCTGGTTTTGTGGGCCGCCTTCTGTGCAAAAATACTTGTGTCTTTGTTATAGTTGCTGTTTCTTTCTTCCTTTTTGTAGAGGTGTCAGATGAGAAAATAGGGAGTCATTTTCGATGCAGTATTGTAGACCTTCTGCAAACTTGCTACCCTGCCTTGACTGAAGAAAGTATTACCAATGAAATTGTTTTATCACAAAACCTGGATCATATCCTAAAAGCACTGACATGTGTTGAACGTTCTGTGGGTGAGTTATTTTTGTGAACATGAAGACTGATTGATATATGGATCTAAATTTTTGCTTTGGCCTTTCCAGACAGCAATAAATCCAGTAGTAACGCTCTTTGACTTATGCACAAATACATATTTTAAAAACCATAAATGTAAAGGGTAAAATTTATCTGTAGTTCTTATATTTGTTTTCAAAGCTAAAATTCTGAACTTGTCAGAGATGTTATTATTTGTCCTGTTTCTCTTCAGTCCTAGCAAGGAATTCTTTTAAGTGTATTTTGACATGGCACCTTATAGATAATTAGGTGTATTCTTACTCTTGCTTTTTTCCTTTTTTTTTTAATAACAAAATGGACATAAACTTAAAAAACCTTTGTACTATCGTAATACCTCCCAGTTTTCATAGGACTGTCATAAAACATCTTTTCCACAGTTGCTTTTTCTTACAGCTCTCTTCATTATATAGCACTGGAGTTTCTCTTCTTCTATTCACCAAATTTCTAAATGGCTTTTTGGTGTTCTTAAAATATTTAATGAGCAAAATTTAGGAGAGCTCTAAGAGCTAAATGTTATGGAGCTCAAGGACTGGTCAACACCTGTGTTTTAGAATAAATGTTAATGACACAGAATTAGATATATTTTAGGTCTGTCTTAATACAGTTCTAACTTGTCAGAGCCATGGTTACCAATTTAGATGAACTATAGTTTTATTCTGCTGTGAAATTTTCTCATGCTTTCAATTAAATTATAATGCTTATAGTGAAAATTTCCCTTGCTTTCAGTTAGATTATAATGCCTATACTGAGATCTAGAATTGCGGAGAGGAAATTGAGCTAAAGCATTTCTCTCTTTCTCCCCCACCCCTTTGCCTCCTTTCTTGACACTTAATCCTTGAATCTTGGATGCTTGGATGTGCGTCTGTTCTCTTAAACCAGACTCTAAAGGGAGTCTGCTTGGCACCTTGGTGGAGCAGGGCTCTCTCAAACCGATGGAGCTGGAGAAGCACCTGGTTTGGAATCAAACACAGCTCCTGCTGAGAACTCTTGACCAGCATACCCAAACCGTGCCAGAGAACAACATGCAGATTAACTTTGTGAAGGCGTTCCTTGACTACATCACGACGCTGGCTGCTGTGGTGTTACGAAGCCTGAACTCAGAGCTAGGTAAGGGGTTTCTGCTGGAAAGTCTGAGCCTAGGTGAAGATATTCAGACTGTGTAATTCTGGAAAGTAATTCTGGCCTAATTCTGGAAAGTAATTGTGTGAAAATGGTTCCTTGCCAAATGTACCTACTACCTGTGCATAGTCAGGTCTTTTGATTTCAACTGATTATTACATTTTTTTTCTTTTATTTTGTAACACCTAGGCCACACACAGCTAACATAAAAATAGTTTATGTCAGTGGGAAAATGTGAACTGACCCAGAAATGCTAACTGACCCAGACTTGGCACTCCACTTACACAAAACAAACAACCCTTGATGTCCAAAAATTCTTAGCACTACTCCCTGTAAGGTGAGATTGATTTTTGCATCCAGTGGATCAGCATACTGTATAATTTACAGCTCCTTTAGAGGCAGCAAGGACCCTGCTGCTCCGTAGGGATAAGAAAAGTGTGTAGAAGGCCATGCAGAGGTAAGCAGGCAGAATTATTTATAGAATCAGCAGATGATGGTGGTCCATGAAAAGGAATGTACCATCAGCACATAAAGCTGTCAGAAAAGCAGAACAATTCACTGTGCTAGGAGTAAAAAGTGCTTATCTGTGTTTTAAAGTTGATACTATTTGAGCTACACTAGTGTAAAATACCACAGTACTGATTTCAGGGAATACCTTCCCAAGAGGATAAGAAAAAAAGGCAAAGATCTGTTTACAGACATGCTGGTTCAGCTTAGGTCACTGCCATGCCAGCTGTAACTTCTGCATGGACATGATTTAGTCCTCACTGGCTAACTGCCAAAGCCAAAAATTGCACAAAAATATTTAAGGGCTGGGTGACTTTGGAGGAAATGTTATTGTATTGGAAGATGAAAGGAAAAGGTAAACTTAGGAGAATGTGTCCCAAGTTACTTGACATAACTCAGTAGTGGATAGAAATGCTTTTCAGCAGTAGTGGCCAGGGTTTCACTCCTTTTGTAAAAGTACCTGTACACATGTGGATTCCCTCTGCCCTTGCCAACTGACTTGGATAGAGCATGGACTCACTAATCTACATCCAGAGACTCATCAGAAACTAATTCTGCACATTTTCTACTTCTCGCCACAAATACATATTTTGGTGAAAGTTTGAAGTAGGATTGCTAAACTGTTTGAACCTAGATCTTGCTTAAAGGCCGAAGAATCTCCACTCCACCTGTTTTGGTAATAACTCCAATGTAATGTGAGCCATTGGTGCCAAGATTTAGAGACACATCATAATCACAAATGCCTTGCAATTTACTCTGGATTTTACCATTCTAATGTAAATTTAGAACTCTGTGAATTTAGTCAAAGAGGTTTCAGACTCAGGGCCTTAAAATTTGTATTCCTAAAATAAAAGTTGGTTAGTGTCTTCAGCTAATGTGTTTGTATTGTAATAAATATTCTGGTGGTTTTTTTCCTAAGATGTATCTGCAGAAGTGAAAGTGGGAAACCCTTTCATACTGTTACAGCAGAGTCCGTCCCAGCTGCTTTCCCAGCTTGTTTTTGAGAGACAAGTTCATCCTGACAGGTTGGTGCTTTTCAGGTTATGTACTTATGTAGTTATTATTCTGTAATTATTCTGGTATTGGTGACTTTGTACCTCAGCCATGATTAAGTTCTTTGGCTACTTATCACAGGTAGTACAGCCTGCTGTGTTCCACCAGCTAATCACTTGATGCTGCAAGGATTGGTGTGCAGGGAGGAGCTTAGTCAGTGCCTTCTCCACCAACCTGAAGATTTTTGACTGGGGAAACAATGGCTCCATTTTTTAAAAATTACTGTCTGTTGTGAAGTGAGAGTGAAATTATATGAATTTTTTTTTAACTGTGTGACAGTTCAGAGGAATGCACTTGCAGCTTGGCAATGTAATACAATAAAATAGGCCAGTAGGTCTTATTAAGAATACCGGACATGACTCTTGCCCTGGTCGGCAGGTATACTGGATAATCTAGACTCCTTCCATTGCAACTACTAAATTAGATTGGCATGGAAACTGTCTAATTTGATGAGGTAGCTTTTAAAAAGACGAGTGTTAATGGTGAACTATTTTAGTAGCTTGCATTTAGGTAAAAGTCAATGTTTGAGGAGTAAGTTCCTTTGCTGTAAAGGAATGGTAGCATAAGCTCTGAGTTAAAATAGTGTATGTACTCTTCTTGTGTCTGTACCTGTGAAGAATATTAGGGGGCTTGTGTTATCAAACCATTCGGAAGATTTATGAATATATGTAATTGTAAAGTACCTTTTACATGTCCTGGGTAAGCTGTTTCTGTTTTCAATCCTACAGACTTTCTTCTCTCTTGGCTAAAGAAGAGTTGAACTTGAATGTGCAGCAAGTTATTGTTAACTCTTGCTGTGAACCACTGTCCTTGTGCAGTGCAAGGCGAAACAGCCAGGCAAAGTGTCTTCTGACAAATGTCAGCAACTTGACACGCCAGTGTGCCTACCACTGCCTGCCAGATGTTGAAATACCTGTTCACAATTCTGCAGTGACCTCTGAGGATATCTCCGCTCAGGCCTCATCTTCTGTGAATAACTTGAGCCAGCACACACTGACTACCTCCTCCCTGGACTTCCTGAAGTCTCAGTCGAAGCTAATGGCTACAGTGGCATGTCTAAGTGCATCTAATATACAGAAAATTCACAAATCAAGTTTGTCTTGGATGGAATTTCGGGGCAAACGGGAGGTGCCCTTAGGCTTGGAACAGATTTCCAGGGAGTCTGAGGCATTGTTGAAGGAGTTCCCAATATTGGAACGATTTCTTCTTGCTATGTTTGACCTGCTTTGGAATCAAGAGGAAGGTAGCAGTTTGGCTACTGTCTTCTCTGGCAAGACATACATGTCTCTGGTTCTCCTAGGATTACATTCCACCACAGCTGTTGAAGTATTAATGGGAGTCTTTGAACAAGCTCTTGCTGCAAAGGATTGGGACAGAGCTATGAAGGTCTTGGATCTGTACAGTCAGGATGTGGAGGAAGTGGTCAATGTGAAGGATGCTGTGCTGAGTTGTGCAGCTGCTGAAGGTAAGAATGATTAAGTCAGGCTTTTTTTCCTCTTTTTTTCCCTAATTCTTTTTTTTTTTTTAAATAAAGAATGCAGCCTGGATCAAGAGGTAGAAACTAAAGTAGTGGTCTTTGGGCAAATCCAGAGATGGAAATAGTTCCTTTTCCTTCCTTCATCCTGAATTTGCTTTCTCCAATGGTGTAGTTTCTGTTTCACAAATGTGCAAATCCTGACCAATTTAGTACAAGAGAACTGGAATGCATCTGTGGTGTTATTTTTATGTGAAGAGCTGAACACATCAGGACACAGTAATCATTGTACTGTTAATGGAACATCTCTTACAGCAGTGTCATTGTCATGCATGGATGATGTGTCCTGTGAAAGGTGCCTTTTGGAGTCTGAATAGTAAGTATCTGATGCTAACTTTGGATGCTTCACAAGAATCTGATGCTTGGGATTACTCTTACAAAGATTTTTCAGCCCTGTCAGTGTTTCTTTTGTTAGTGTGATCCAGTGAGGATAAGGATTTTTTTTATTTTCCAAATTATAGAAACTGAATTTCAAATTAGTGTTTTGTTTCCTCCACAGATAAAGATGGTTGGCAATACTTGTTCCCAGTAAAAAATGCAGTGTTGAGAAGTAGACTGGCCCTGCGCTGTCTGGACAAATGGCCCCTTGATGCCTGTTTGGAAATCCTAGCTTATTGCATTTCTGATCTGGGCATACCTCATGAACTAAAAGCCAATCTGCAGAGCAGGAAGAAAGAACTTCAGGTTTATCAAAAGGTACAAAGTCATTCTTCAAGTAACCAGTAAGATGAAATAGGCAGCAGGAAGCAAATATTGCTTGCCTTCTGAAAAGTTTCAGCCCTTGGTTCTTTTTTGATCATGAGAGATTTTCAAGTCTTTTATCAAAAACAGTTCATGTGAAGTACTATAGTATCCAATTAACAGTCAGCTTCCATCCTTCATAACTTTTCCATCTCCTATTAGCATTCAGGTCTGCAAACATGTTTAAATATAAATATTTGTGTGAGTCTGATTGTTTGCAAAGTATTTTCCATTCTATACCAATTCTAGAGCCTCTGGAAGCTTTCCATGGCAGTTAATCATTTTATAAGTTTGAGAAATGCATATGGTGTACAAGACTAGTGGTCCAAGGAGCAAGGTTGTATTGCAGTCAGTTCTAACTTCAGAGCAGTGCAGATACCCAGGTTAAGTCAGACAGGCTGGCCTGGAGTTCAGCACAGGCTGAAAAGCCAAGCAGCAAAAAAGGAGCCATCCCTGCTGACTTCTGTCTGGTGGGAGTTCTACTAACTGACAGCTCAGTTGTCTCTCTGTTAGTGCCAGCAATGTCTGCTGTAAACATGTACTTTTACATCCATAATTATTGCCACCTAATCTTTCAAAAACCTTCCCTTATAAATGTGCTTTATAGAGTCACATCTGTGAAAATTGTGGAGTTTTTTTTGAAGTGCAAGGGCATTACATCATCCCTGAAAAGGGCTAGAAATGAATGTGAGCCTCCTTTTTGACTTTTTCTTTCTATGAAGCAGCTCTTGATGTGATCAGCTCAGCTGTTTTCTTAGGCTATTGACTGCCATAAATTAAAACTCTAAAATTTGTGCTACTCAATATTAACTTTTTCAGATTTTGAATGTGCAAAATGAACCACTGTGGAATGACTGGCAGGATCTGAAAAAAGCCTGCACTGATGACCCCCAGGCTGTCATGAATATCATTCTGAAAGCAAAGGTTAGGCATCATCATGTGAATTTTGTTGAATTAGAATGCATGAAAATTTATGTACAGAAATTCGTTGAAATAGCATATTAAAACAATGATCAGTGGAGATTACCTTGGGAGGAAGGATTCCTTTACTCAGTTCTGTGCTACAGAAACAAATACAGATCTGTGTTTAATGTCAAGGTTTACATGTAGTTAATAATTCTTAAGTTTAAGTTATAATTCTTACTCGGAGATATAACCTGTTCTTTTCTTTTACAATTTTGAAGATTTTAAAATAGCCTGACTTTGGTCATAATATAGATTTGACTATTAGGTAAATGCTAATATTGTAAATCTGGTTGGCTTTAAGTGTCTTTCTGAAAAACTAACTTGTCTACTGTAAGCTAAACAAGGTACTTTAAATACAGGCTGTGACTGACGAAATTGACTATCATCTTTTTCCCTTGTCAATGTAATTATTTATTTTTTTCATTTGGGAGAGGAGTCTAAGCTGTAGAATCTCTTGAAGTTGATCAGAACTTTGGGAGAAACAACTGTATTAGAGAGAGTAGAGTTTGTCCTTTTATTTTTTTTTTATTTTTTTTTTTAATTCTTTAGGATTATGAGTTGTGTGAAGAATGGGGACATTTGTATCCTGTCCCAAGAGAAGACATGATCAACCTTCACCGTGAGCACCTTCTTCACTTACTGGAGATGGGAGACACGGAAAAGGCATTGCAGGTAATAGCAAGATACTCTCAGCCTTATATCCACAGCTCATGTAAGTTGACAACTGTTTTCCCTGCCTTCTTTGTGTGTATTTTTGTGGTCTTTTTGGTTCCACCCTTAAGAGATGTTATTTGCTTAGATAAGCTTTCAGGATCCTAGCTCTCCCCTGTTCTGCTTAAGTAAAAATCCAGCTTGGCAATTTAGTTCTTGGACCTAATAGCATGAATGTCACTTACATGGAAATACAAGGCTCCTTTCATTTGAAAAAGCGTAATGAAGCATGTCAGTGCTGCTTAAGCAGAAGATACAGGAGTGAAACTAATAACATGAATTGGTCAGTTGTGCTTCAGTGCCCAAATTAGTGGTGTGAACTTTTTTGATTTTAATGAAGGTGAAGCTGTCACTTAGAGATCTGGAACACTGTAGGGCAATAATCTGTCATGGAGAGAAGGCTGCCTTCCAGGAGTAATGTAGGGTTTCACTGTGTTTTGTTTGGTTTTGTAGCTTTTACAAAGAATCAAAGACCCTGGTGTTTGCCTTGCCATCAGTGAACAGTCCCTTGACCAGCAGCTGAACTTGGCAGCCTCTCACTTCTTGGCTGATTACCTCACAGCCCACTTCTATGCCAATCTGACAACAGCACGCCGGAACGAAATCCAGGCACTCTATATAGGATCAAAGGTCAGTAAAACCCCTGCCTTGAGGGATTAACAGCAATAAATAATTGTATAAGTAATTTTGTAATGCATAGTATTTCCATAATATAAAAAGCCTGTAGGTTTTTAAGATCGTGAGTCCCAGGATCCAAAGGAAAGTTAGAGATGGCTTAAAGCTTCTCTTCCACTTATCCATTTTTGCATTTCCATATTACGAGGTGGTTGTAACTCCCAAGATGAACAAAGCAGTCTTGTGTTTGAGCTGTGGGGAGTGGAGGAACACACAGGCTGAAAGAGCATAGGGTGGAATAAAATAAAATGGTGGAGTTTATCAAAACAGTTGCTATCTTTGTCCCAAGTGAAGAAGAAAGTATCCTCAACTTACTCTCTGTGTCAGTAACACCAGGTGTCCTACATATGCCCACCTGTATGGTGGTCTTTGACTTCATGTTTCTCCCAGGTGCCTTCCAGAGGCAGACAGTATCACTCCTCTTTCTGGATGGCCACTGCCTTTACAGAAGTCACACAGATTCTGTGCTCAGCCTGGGAATAGATGCATTAATCAGCAGATTACCTTAGTTGAATGCATTACATGTAAACAAAATGCAGTGCTTTTGGTAATGTCTGTTTTGATGTAGAACTGTAAACAGCAGCTTGCTCCAGTGTGTTCCACAATGGTATTTTGCTGGGCTGCCTGTTTCCTTACTTGTTCCTTCTGAAGACATAACTTAATTTGAAAAGTGTCCGTATTAACTGTCCATCTAGAGGAGAATTGCTCTTGTTTTCTCCTCTTAACATTTCCTCAAATGATGGCAGGATAAGGACTGGGCTAATATGCTTTTTATAACCTTATTTTAATAAGAGAATGTGCTGTACTCTGCTACAACATACTTGTCACAGAGTCACAAAAGGTTTTCCACTCTTCCATATCCTCTGAAATGAGGCAGTGTTTTATAGAATGGAAAGTGAAAGCTAAGTAATTCTGCAAGTCCACTCAGTAATTCTGTAGCAGAAGTAGGAACTGGTCTGAGAAGTCCCAACTCCTTTTTTTGACTCCAGCTGTTGTTTCATTCTCTGCATAAGTTATTGCTCTATTTTCTTGTCTTTATCTCACAAAAACACGGATTTGAAGGTGTCTAATTTTATGATACACTTTTTTTCTTGTGTTTCAGGTGCTGCTGACTCTGCCTGAGCTCTCTCGTGTTAACTACTTCCACCTCTCCTCAAGGCCACTGCTCATGCTGGAACAGCTCCTCATGAATATGAAGGTGGACTGGGTAGCTGTTGCTGTGCAGACACTGCACCAGCTCTTAGCTGGGCAGGAAATTGGTTTTACTGTAGAAGACATTGACAATTTGCTTTCCAAGTATGCAGAAAAAGCTCTCAACTTCCCTTTCACATTAAAAGAAAAGAGATCAGGTAACTTTTCAGACTTTTCTCTGTTGTTCCTTGCTGAGGTTTCTTTTCTTGTATAATACTGATCAGTTTTATTTTACTCCTGTTTAGTGCAAAGTCACTGACAACTCAAACGCTTCTAAAGCCTGCAGGCAACTGCATCTTCCCTCAAATAGAATGGGGATTTAGTCTTCTGTAGTATTTCCTCCTACCAAAGTCCTATTCCTTTTTTATATAGAAAACTTTTACTTGTAGTTCTGTTTAACAGTCTCATTATGGTTCTCATTGGTTTGCCAGTCCCTTCTCATCCATGTTGTCTTTGAGTCTCGTGCACTTGGCTTCTATTAAGTTTTAGAACTGGAACAGCAGAGGGTGTTGCAGATCCATGTCAATGCTTTTGTGTCACTGTGTTGAAAACGTATGGTTCTGTACCTTTCTATATCTATTTATACCTGCTGATATGGTACCAATTTGCATTATGCTAGTTTCCAAGTGTTGACTTCATTTTGTGATTTAAAGATGCAGCTCTTGCTAACATAAAAGCATCAGACTTAGCTCTTCCTGCCAAATGATCTATAACTTTGCAAGTGTGCATGTTCATTCCACTGCAATGTGAAGCATTTAATATTTACCATGAGCATCTTGTGTTAACCAATCGTTTTCACATCTCTGCTGTATTATTCCTGTACCTATCATTACTCCATTGCTTTGATAAGGTTCCCTTTCTTTGTTTTTTAAGTAATTGAATTTTGTATAGTTTTGCATTAATTGCTGTGGACTAATTTTCATGCAAACAGTAATTTGTAATTAGATAGGTAGTCCTGTTTTGTGCTGACATTCTTATGTACTCCTGTGGATGGATTCCTCTAATCTTCTTGAAAACAGAGAGCTATATTGGCCAGTATTGTCCTCTGATTTTTTTTTCCACTTTCTTCCCTTTGTCATAGATTCTCTGATACGTATCCAAGAAAGTCTCAATCAGGTATTGGAGTGTGAAGCATTATCTAAATCAGGATCATCAGAACTATCTCCTGGCAGCTTTACTGGTAAGGTTAAGACCTTGGTGCTTGTTGTGGTTTAACCTTAGCAGCAGCCACAGCTGCTTGATCATTCCCTCACCAGCACCTTCACAGGTGGCATGTGGAGCAGGTTTGGAAAAGGGTAAAACCTGTGGGTTGAGGTAAGGACAGCTGAGTAACTGAAATCAAGTAAAATATAATAATAATGATGATGATGAAAAGGGAGATGAGAAAAAAAGAAAGAAGAAGAAAACCCAAGAAAAACAAATGCTGTATAATATGGTTGCCCACCACCTGCTGACCAATGCCCAACCCATTCTCCAGCAGAGATCAGCCCATCCCCACCATTTCCCCCCAGTTCATTCACTGGGTATGCTATGGTCCTTGAATTTTTTGGTCCTTGAATTTTTTTTTTTCCTGAGATCCCTCTTGTGACCTGAGGAAAATAGCACACCTTGTATTCTCTGAGAGGCTCTGCTCACAGTCCTCAGACACAAAAAAAATGGACACTAAGTAATTTAAGCCAAAACAACTGGAGAATATTTGTAGCTAAGAAACAACCAAAAATTCTTCTGTAGGTTCTGTTCAGCAACTAATGCAAGAGATGCACAGTCTGTGTGTGCTCTCAGGGAAAGACTAACAAAGAATATACTCAGACCTCCAAGGATGATGATTCTCAGCAAGTGATGGGCCTGAACTAGAACTGCAGAATGATATCCTGATCTACAGTTTAGTGGGTCTGAACTGTTTCCCAGTTCTGTGTCCTGAACTGAAGACTCTTGCTTACAGGAAGTGATAGCAGTGTTTTGGATTGGGCTGTGTAGCTCTTCAGTTTTTTCTCGTAATGGTCAGCTTAATATCTCTGTCCTGTTAGAAAACTTGAATGCATTGTCCTTTAATGTTTCTTTGCAATCTGGTATCTACTTGAATGAGAATTAGTTAGCTTTAGTGAAATGGAGATTTTTGTTCTTCTTTAGTTTAATATTCATGTACACAGAAGGTGGCTTGCAGGGCTGCAGTGACATGTTGAACTTTTTCATTAACCTGTTGTGTAACTGACTCACATCATATAAACTAAAAGCCTGTCTAATACTGTAAACTTCATTCAGTGAGTATTTCATTGTCGGGGTCAAAGATCCCAAAGGCCAGACTTAAATTCCTGCTTCTGTGAACTGATTTCCCCACTGTAGATTGAAAAGGGGACCAGAATAGGGAGGGATATGCTGTTGCTAGTCATAGCACATCTTTCCTAAGATAACAAAGGAAAACTCCCAGTCTTCAGGAATGTTAGCACTGGGTATAGTTAAGATTCTGTTTTATGCTATATTGCTTTTTGGTATCCAGTAACCATGGTATTTTTTTTTCTTCCTTCTCCAAGTCTCTGCTTGTACTACAAGAACAGATATTGACAAGTTGCCTTATGCCTCTCTAATTGTTATGGTAAAGGTCTCTTAATAAGTATGTACTTTTGCTTATCAGAATTGAAGTACTATACATTACAATCTTAGTTTAAAGCATATATATTCCTTACACAATTTCCTAGCTGAAAGATAATGGTAGTCAACTTGTGAGGCAGAAAGATCTTATAGCCTCATTAAATCTATAGAGTTTTCTGGTACTCGAGACGCTATTAAACAGATTAAATCCCATTCCATGTTTTTCTTGGCCTGGCTCATTTTCAGGTATAACCATATCTGCAAGTCCCAGAGACAAAAGTCTGCAGCAGAACTTGTTTCCTCAAGAATTTGTGCCTCCTGAGAAGCCACCACCAAAGCAGCAATGGATACCTGATGACACTGAAACGATATGTATGGTTTGCAAAACTGAACGCTTTACTATGGTAAGGAGCAAAAATGAAGTACAGACATTCCTAGAACTGTGACCTTAGTATGAGCACTTCCTCATAGTCTGTTTCCTGAAAGACCCAAGCTATTTTAGCAGGTTTGTCTGCATCACCATAGGCCCAACAAGATTGCCAGTCCTTTGGTATTTAACTATTGGTTTTTATTTAGAGTGGTCGAGGAGACTGGCAACAGTTAGCTCCTTGCGGAGTTCTGTGAAGTGATACAGCCTAAAGAGGAAATCTAGTCATCAGAGAGAAGACAACTGTGGGATCTCAAAAATGTGTAACAACAGCAGTATTAATATTTCAAAAGGCTGTCTAGTTGACTGTGCTGGCAAGAAATAACATGATCACCGTATGATTCAGATTACAAGTATAGAAAATTAAATCTTTGCTGTTGGTTACACTTTTCTAAAACCTATTGTTTCACAGAGTACTTGAACAACTGCATTGATGCTCTAAGGGAGAAGATTAGTTTTTCATTTTGCGGGTGTGCTGGTAGTCTGTTGCCTTCTACTGCTTAGAAACAGTACTGTTTTCTCAAAAGTATCTGTTGCTTTTGAATTTGGAAATTACTACAATGGTATCAGAAAAACAGTCTACAGCTTTTAGCTTTTCCAGGGCATGATCTAATTAGCTTTGTGATCAAAACTAGGATAATTTAAGTAATAGAATGCCCAAGGCTTGCTGCAAACGTATTTTAAATACTGGCCTCTGGGCTTGGGGTTTGATTTTTTTTTTTCTTTGCTATGCCTTCTTCAGAAAGGAATTTTAACAGGGAGAATCAATCACTGTATAATTCTGAAAAGCTTTATCCTGCATGGTGTTTCCTCTCTTCAAATGGAGTAAGTTTACTCATGATCGTAGAGAGATACAGGAGGGGACTTCAGCAAATTCTCTTTGTGGCTCATCCATGACCTCTTTTGCTTAGTTTAACAGGCGCCATCACTGCAGGCGCTGTGGCAGGCTGGTGTGCAGCTCTTGCTCCACCAAGAAAATGGAAATAGAAGCTTGCAGAGAAAATCTGTCTCGTGTGTGTGATCAATGCTATAGCTACTACAACAGAGAAAATGTGCCTGGCTTGGTGCAAGACACAAGCACGTAAGTCCTTCCATCCTAGTTCTCCTCAAGTTTCAGCAGAGTGCGTGAATGCAATAAGAGAGACATAAGCATTTGGATTTATCTGGAAAAGATAACATCAGCTTTTTGGCCTCTAGCTGTTGGGATTTTTAGGTTTGGTAGGTGTGGGAATGTTCCTTACACCTCAGTTTACTTTCCACATTGGAAAGAACATTAGATGGCCAGGCAACAAATTCTTTAATTCTTTAAGTATCAATAATTCTTTAAGCATCGAATGATCACTAACCTAAGAATTGAATGCTTTGATGCAAAACATAGCACGAATTGCTACAGTGTGACATAGTTCCTTGCGATATACTAGGCTTCTGGATTAATATTGCATGTTGACTAGCTCTGCTGAACATATCAGTGTTTTAGTTATTCCATAATCCCTTGATTATGACCCCCTGAACCCTTGGGAATTAAAAAGCAAGTTCCTGATTAGATAGGCTTTGAAACTGCCTTTAATAAAAGGCACAGCTGTGATGACAGATTTTCATGATGTAGTTGCTTTCAGCTGAGAATGGGACTGAAATTCATTGTGTGGACACAGGCCAGCTGGTGAAAAGTGCAGCTGAAAAGAGTTTTACTCTCTGTGACCTTGAGCAGTCTTGACAGGGTTACAGAGAGTAAGATTTACCTTTTCCAGCCTTGCTTTCAGATGCATTTCCTGTTTTCCTATCAAGCCTGCAGATAGCAGTATCCACTATGGCAGTATCAGCAGGCTTCCTAGGAAAAGAGGAATTCTGTGCAGATCTGAAGAAGAACCTGTGAAAAAACAAGCAGTCACTTGCAGCTGAACAGTTTGCATCAGAATGGTTGCTTATGCTGCCAGATTAGGCCAGCAGCACCCAGCACTGAGCTTGAATGCCACCTGCCAGGTTTTAATTAATTGAGGTTTTTTATACTCGCCTTGTTTGTATATCAAACCCAACTAAATCTTAAGGACTGAGACCTGGATACCAAAGACTTCATGTTAGCTCTGACATGTCCTGATACTGGGCAGTTCTTGTTCTCAGTGTCTGCTTTTTTATGATGTGTGCAGCAGTACTACTCCTACAGAAGGTCGTAAGAACCAACTACTTAGTTCAGTTGAAATACAACAATGCAGAGGCAGCATCTTAAATTTCCAAACAGAAGGGGGTAGGGGCAGGGTAGTGTGTTGAAGAGGATAGGTAGGGATAGATGTTGGATTTTTACACTGCAGTGTTCTGAGGAGGCTAGCCATATTGATGTCTGCCTTAAAACCATATTTCCCCTAGTGTGCTGGAGTAGGTTTGATGGTTCTTTCTGTCATTTTATTACAGCAGAAAAGAAGATCAGGACCAAGTGGAAGGTAAGGAATGGAGTAATGTTAAACCTAAATTTTTTTAAGTGCCTGATTAGCAGTTAGATACTGGAAGCTGACACACCTAGTTGCAGCTAAAGGGTGATCAAAACTTCAGTTACAAAATATCGCTGATGGATTTTGCGTGTGCAGGCTGAAATTGAGGATTTCAAACTTCTGTGAATGGAAATTGAGACTTAGGAGAGATAGCTGAGCCAATATTGAGTGTGTTGGATGGATGTTAAAGAAAGGAATTGAAAAACAGTTGGAGAATCCACTTTGCATTCTAGAAACAGTCAGTGAGAGGCAGTGGTATGAGTAGGAATTAATTAGCTCATTACAGAGCAGTGCTGAGTGATCCTCTTTTTTATAAAACATGACAATACAGTTCTGAATACCACTGCAGTGTACTGTGGTGTTTCATACCCCATGCTGCCTGTAGGTAGCATAGGATGAGGCCCTCTCTTGGGTCTGGTTGTGTCCTGAGTTCCGTCTCCTGTGCTGCTTGTGTGAATATAATAATTGCTCTTTGGTGCCTCAGTTTCCACATCTAATATCATAAAACTTCAGGAACAATAGCAAAATTTAATTTACTATTTCTCTGCCATTTTTCCTCAGAAGGTATTTACTGGTTTTTGCTAATTCTGGTGTTTCAGGTGATTCTGCAAAATCTTCCTACACTGATGTGAAATTCTGTCAGGACAAGACACAGTTATTTGAAGTGCTTATAACAGTAGCATGAAACATGGTGCAAAATGTGCATCTGTGTGTGTGTTCTACAAAGCAAATACAAATATTTTTCCTTACTTGTTCCTTTTTTAAGTATGATGGACTGTTTGGGCATTTTTTTCCTCTGCTGTTAATGGAATTTTGCTCTACTGCTACCTTTGTTTCAAGACTGAAATGGCTGAAATGCAGCTTTTGTGTAGCATTGCTACACATCACTGGACCTATGTGATCCATTCAGTAAGAGTGGATAAGATGTGGAAATCCTGAGATTTAAGAGGGAAAGAGTTTTATTTTGCTTTTCTAACTTATCTGATAAGACTGTGAAGAAGGCTTATCTAATGTTTTCTAGCCTAGTTTATTTTTGCCAATTCAATTTCCAGTTCAATTTGGAAAAGTGAGGAGGGAATGTTGGGTTTTGGTTTGCTTTGGTTGCTTTGGTTTTTTGATTCACTCCACAGTTTTAGAGTTACTCAACACTCTGAAAAGGGATGTGAAATCTAAATCAGTAAGTTTTGAGACTTTAATTTTTTTTTTTTGAGAGGAAGCTGATCAGGGGAAAGAGTAGCAAATTGTCATTATTCCCCATTTCTTGGCATTGTGAGGTTGGCCATTGTTTTTTTGAAACCACAATCACAAACTTGAGCACCAGAGGGCTTGAGCATTCTCAGCTACACTCAGATGACAGACAGTATTTGATTTATAATTATTCTGGGTTACAAATTTCAAAATAAATATTTCTTTAATCTGGAGGAAAGAAAACTACTTTTCACAGAAATTGTATTTTTTGAATCATTTGATCAGAATTCCAATTTTCTGCAGTACTGTTTTATATGAAAATTTAACATTAGGAGTTAGGTCATCTTCTCACAATCTTTCATCTTAAAGCTCCTGGACTCTATGGTCAATTCACCTGAATTTTGAAAAGAACATAGAGGTGGTTAAGTCAATTTACCCCTTCTTTTACAACTGTTTTTTTATTTTCCCGTTTGAGCTGAAACCCACAGCTCTCATATTTCCAGTTCCTTCCTGCTCAGAGATATTTGATAAGTTGCCTGAGGGAAGGCTGCTGTGCTTGATGCCCAGTAGCATAAGAGTTAAAAAATCATTTGAAAATATGTTACTGGAACCAATTTTTGGTGACAGTGATAGTAAGTTTAGGTACAATTTGGCAGCCTGCTGACAGAAGGAAATGTTTCTGTAATCTGTGCTGGACATGTGATGCTGGCAGGAAGTGGCACATGAGAGAAATATAAATTACTGTTTTATGAGAGATAGGAATGCTCTGCATTATGTGTCCTTCGTTGCTTCTTGTGCAATGATTTTACCTGGTGTTTTCTTTTTCGCTGTAGAAACTTCTAATAATGAATATTCCACAGTGGTACAAATACCCAAGGCAACTGATCTTGAATGGTTTTTTTCCCTGAACGAAGAGGAGAATGAAATTGTACGCAGTGAATTTTATTATGAACAGGTGAGGTCTGGAGAGAGTCCAGTATAAGCTGTTCACTGGAGAACTACCTCAATACCTATATTTGTCTGTCTTTCCTCAAATTGTCAGGCTCCCAGCTCTTCCTTGTGTATTGCCATCCTTAGCCTGCACAGTGACAGCATAGTATGTGGCCACCAACTGATAGAACACTGCTGCAAGTTGTCCCAAGGGCTCACTAATCCTGAAGTGGATGCTGGACTCCTTATGGACATCATGAAACAATTGCTCTTCAGTGCTAAAATGATGTTTGTAAAAGCTGGAAGTAGCCAGGACCTAGCTCTCTGTGACAGGTGATTTAATCAAGTATTCACTAGGATATATTGAGGTACTGTCGAGAGCATTATCTTTTTTCATTGAGGAGTGGAGGTAGGAGGGTTGTTTTGTGTTTTTACTGTGGACAGTTTAAATGAGAAGTTCATAGTTCATAGAAGAAGTTCAAGTAATATGACTACTTAACAATTACTGAGAGAATTCTCTGATTAGGAAGAAATTATTCACAAAGATGGGTACATATTTTACTTCTGATATTGTGTATCTGCTTTCAATCTATATTTCAATACAAGATTTTAAACCTATGCTCCTTAGAATGAACATTTTACACTTCCTCACATTTTGTCCTACAGAGCTTGAGGTGGCAGGAGTGATAAATAAATTTCACATGTACTGTTTCAATTTGGTAACACATAGCTGGTGTCTGCAGTCAGTGTGTTACACTGAACATGGCAAAGAAACCCCAAACAATAACAAATACTCTGAAAGGGATAGTATGATGGATAGAGAAACCTGTGTACTGGTGGTTAGAAACCACTGTCCTAAGAGTTGTCTTTGACATAAAGTTCTTTAATGTGTGATAATAGTGAAAGTGTATGTATTGTTTAACCTCTAGCTACATCAGCAAAGTGGATGTGTTGAATATTTTGGTTGCTGCTGCCTACCGTCCAGTGCCATCTTTGGATCAGATTCTTCTCCCAGCAGCAGTAACAAGACTGAGAAATCAGCTTTTGGAAGCAGAGTACTATCAACTAGCTATAGAGGTAATGCCAGTGGAGGGATGTCAGTGTTAATGCTTCTGTAGTGGCTTTTGTTTTCCTCCTTCCTGAATTCAGATGGATGTGTTGTGTGAAATGGACAATATTTAAACAGCTACAAACTGAGATTAAGTTTCAAAACATGGAAGAAATAATTTTCTGAACACTGGAAAAAATTTCTGAGAAGGAGAAGTCCTGCTGTGGAGCAGGCTACTGAAGGGAAGGATAAGTGGCCTTGTTTCCTGGTACAGTTAAGATTGGAATGGACTAACTGCAGGGGAGTCATTAAATGGAAGAATCTTGCAGCCAGTAGAAGGGATGAGACACTCTTTGTGGGAGGACTTTATCTGAAGCTTATACGTTAGGTTCTATTTGTGTGTAATCTGACAGCAGACATTTGTAAGGCACCTTTCCCAAGCATTTACTTGGAAATTAGCAACGTTGGCAAATCTATACATCAGAGCTCATCCGATGTGGTTTATCATCTTCTGTCTTCCTCCAGCTCCCAGGATTTTGTAAGCCTCTGTTTTGGCATTGCACTTCGTTAAATACAGGATTATGATACTACAAATAGTATTATGATTTGTTAAGCAGTAATAAACAGCAAGAATAGATGACCTATTTGAATAGAAATAATTCTTGTTTAAAAGCTGGTCTACTAAAGAAAATCAGGAATAAATTTTATCAGCAAAGTTGTATGAAATAAAAAATATCTTGGCAGTTTGTGAAGCATGTTCTGTTGCGTTTTTTAAAACCACAAACCTTATGAATTCTGCTCTGTAAAAATCATCTGCTTTAGAAAAGCAGATGTGAAAATGTCGTGTTTTAGAACTCATGAACTGAAGTTTCCCAGATAAACAGTAGTTTAAACTTGTACAATAAAAAATACTTCCACATTTGGAGATCATGGGGTGTTTTGGTAGTTGGCCTTTTGTGCCAATAATATGGAAATAATCAGCACAGGTTTTTCATATGTTTTTTCAGTTGTTTGTTCTTAATGGGAAATGTGCTCTACAAAGGGAAAGGTCAGAATCACAGACTGTGTGATAAGCCATTTTTCCTATTTTTTGTACTGGGACTGTGTTGTAATATTAACAAATGATTTTGAATTTAGGTTTCTACAAAATCTGGATTGGATCCAGGTGGAGCATGGCATGCCTGGGGCATGGCTTGCCTTAAAGCTGGAAATTTAAATTCAGCAAGAGAGAAGTTTAACCGATGTTTAAAGCCACCCGTGGATCTAAACCAGCTGAACCATGGTTCAAGGCTGGTCCAGGATGTGATACAGTACCTGGAATCAACAGTGAAGCCAGTACACATTGCAGTAAGAATCTTCTCCTCTGTCTGCTCTGAAGGGCTATGGCAAAGCCAAGTAATGATGTTTTAGTACATATCTTATAGCAGTGCATGTTACAATATCAGGTGTTAGGGTGTTTCTTTTCCTTCTTTGTCATGATTGTGTATTGCAAACTGAATATTGTTGAGAAATTTGTTAGCTGTTTCATCACATTGAAGTAGTGCCTGAGAACCAGATCATAGGATTTTATAGCAATTTGGGACATACTTTGTAAGGGAAAAGAGGCTGTGCTGGATAATGGACCATTACTACAGTCTAAGGAAGCTAAAGTCAATCCCAGCAGTATTTTGTGATGCTGCAGTGATGCAATTTTTCTACTGAAACTCTGATAACTTTGCAGAAGTTCAAAGACTTTCAAATGCTTTCCCACTCCTCTCATCAAAAATGACTATTAAATGGTTAAGTACCAAAAAATTACTTTTTGTACTAAATAACTGCAGAATTGTGATAATGAAAGACCAAGTACATATTTTAGGAGAATAAAAAAGCCTGTTGGAACTGGGTTGTTGAAGTAGCTGTTGACACTGGAATTTTTCTTCGGTAAGCCTTCTACTTGTCCTGGGAAACAGCTATGCTGCCTGCAGCAGCATTCAGTACCTCTGTTGATAGCAGGGTTCCAGTCTAGTGTTTATAAAAGCATTACTGGAATCTCACCCCTCTAAAGCAATATCTGTTTTAAAAACAACAGTAACAAATGTTTCAGGGCTGAGTGACAAGACCTGTCTGAAAAGGTTTTCTCTTGCTCATCACCTATCATTGGTTCTCTCTGTTAATGGCAGGACGATGATTACTTTGCCACATTGAGGGAACTTGAAGCAACAGTGAGAACAAGAAGTCTGTCTCTGGAGGTGATGTGTGAGGGGAAGATTCAACACAACAGCTACTATCAGGAGTGCTTGTTCTATTTACATAGTTACGGCACTAATCTGGCAATAATAAGCTTTTACATGAGGCATGACTGTATGAGAGAAGCACTGCTTCACTTGTTAAATAAGGTGAGTAACTCAATTTTCATCACCGAAACTGAAGTTTGAAAAACAGCAATGAGCATCCTGCAGTGTTTGGGTGGTTTTCTGCACTGGAGTTTGCTGAGGTCCTGAAATGTTGTGATACCAACTATCCAGTAACTGACAAGAATTCAGTGAGACAGAAAAACAACTTTGACCTTTACATCTTGTGTTTAATCTCTCTTCCCCATTGTGTTGAAACAGAGGTTTCTAGAGAGGAGGAAGTGCCATTTTGGATCTTTTATAGAGGTCCTGCAGCAACAGCTCTTTGCCTTTTTTCTACAAACTTGAAAACCTGGGACTTTTGTTACAGAGTTCAGAAGAGAGAAGGAAAATTTGAATTGCAACATGCAGATAACACTAGACACGACTCTCTATCCCTGTGCCTCTGTCTCATGGTATTGTTTGTTGAATCAGATCACCTGTGTTTGCACTTCTGTAACCATTAGGAATAATAGGAAATAGAGGACAGAAGTCTAGGGAACCCAGAATGTGGTTCCCAGCTCTCCCTTAAGGAAACTGCATAATGTAGGAGGACTTAAGTGTTTCTGGAGTAAACAGTTCTATTGGTGCTAAACTACAGTGAAACCTAGAAATTATACCAGACTAAGTATTACTTACTAAGACATTAATGTCTTACTAAGACATTAAGGTTGCTTCTTGGGAGATGTGAATCTAATATATCTCACCAGCTTGTGCAAGTGTGGCGTTTTGTTTGTTTCCTTTTTTAAGTTGCTGTGCTTGTGTTTGAATTACTGATTATTTTTTTCTTATTTGAAATAACTCTTATTGAGAATGTACAACTTTAAACACCAACTTCTATTATCTTTATCTGCTTATGAGCTTTGTTAATAGAAAATTAAGTTGCCTTATTGGCTCTGCTTTCTCATTGTACCATCAGTCATTCCAAGCTCTTTTAGTCATCAGCATAATGAATTAGCTTTTTAAACGTATCCTTTACACCAGTTTAAATTTGCTTTTAAAGTTGCGTGTTTTTACAATGTAGGTGATATAATTTCACTTCTTAAGTAGCAGACTTGGAAAATACTCTAGACAGACGATTTGTTGTGGAAGTTTTGGACAAGGAACTGGTAGTAATCATGCAAACAAGAGAGGAGGGTTTGTTCCCCTAAAGCTGTAAGGTACTAAGCTTCTGACTAAACATTTTGCAGTTGGTTTTTTGGGTACATTTTATGTGTACAGACTTTGTTGCCTGTATCTTACTCTGGCATATTAAAAAAAAAAAAAAAAATTCATATCAAGCCTTTAAAACATATGTGCCAGCCCTGTTGACACATATAAAGTTACTGTGGAAAGAAGCATGTGTGAGGCTGCATTTGCAAGAACACAGTCAAGAGGCCAAGGGAAGTAAATATCCCCCTCAGGTCACTACTTGTGAGGTTTCATCTGAACAACCGTGCCCAGTCCTGGGTTCCCAAGTACAAAACAGACACTGTCAAAGTGAAGCAAGTCTAATTGAAGGCCACCAAAGTGTCTAGGGGCCTGAAACACCTGATCTATGAGGAGAGCAATAGAGCTAGGTTTTTCCTGCTGGAAGAAAAGGCAAGAGGAGATCTGTGTGCTGTTTTCAGCTATCAAGTGGATGATTATAGAGAAAATAGAGCCACGCTTATCTCATATGTGCCCAGTAAAAGGGTAAGAGACAGTGGACACAACTGGGGGAAAGGGAACTTTCAACTGGATATAAAGAAAAAGGTTTTGGATTTGTTTTGGAGTTTTTCTGGTGCATATATTTAGACACGGGAACAGGGCCACAGGGAGGTTGTTGAATCACTCTACTTTGTCATGCTCAGAACTTGGCTGGACAGGTCCAGAGCAGCATGACCTAACTTGGAAGTCATTCTTTGAGTGGGGTTTTGAACAAAATAACCTCCAGAAATCCCTTCCAATCTAAATTATTTATTAATTTTATGATCTCTGTCACTTAATATGCCTTTATATTACATAAGGAAAATAAGCTACAGTGGCTTTGCTTCAAGCTACTTTCTGTTTGTGTAGGAATCCCCATCAGAAGTGTTTATTGAAGGGATCTTCATTCCAAGTTATGAAAGTGGAAAACTACATATGTTGGAGAACTTGCTGGAAACCATTGATCCAGGATTGGAATGCTGGGGAGTCTACTTGATTGCAGCCTGCAAATACCTGCAAAGAAAGAACTATTACCATATTCTATATGAACTGCAACAGTTCATGAAGGTAAGTTGAGGGATAGTACCATCTCTGGCAGTGAAATGCTGAATACTGTCAGACTTTTGGTTATTTACTTTGGTCTAAACCTGCATGCTGGACGAGTATATTTTTACTTCTTTACAGTCCTAGAAAACAGAGAAAGGCCTGAGCCTTGCTATAGCTGACCTGATCCATGTCATAGATCTGGCACATTGTATTAAAGAAGACAGAGCATTGCCTGCTCTGTTTTGTGCGAGCCCCTTAGTGCAGGCAGCGATTACTGAAGGGGGTGTCCTGTGGTCCATCTTAGTGGTCAGTACCTTTCTTCCAGGATCACGTCCGTGCTGCCATGACCTGCATTCGATTTTTCACTCATGGAGCAAAGTCGTACACTGAACTTGGAGGAAAACAGACGTGGCTTCTAAAGATCAAGGACCATCTCAAAGTCTATCTGCAGGAGGTCTCAAGAAGTTCAGGAAGGAAAAAAATGGCATTCACTTTTCGGAAGAAAATGTCTGCTACAGATGTGTCGAGGTATCTGTAAACAAGAAGCTAAGTTTTAGAAGAGGGGAAATTCAGGCTTTAGACTTTGGGGTTTTTTATTGGTTTCATTTAAGTTGGCTGTAGCTAACGCTTGCTGGTTGCCCTTGATCCAAATCTGCTTTTACGTAGTTACAAGTATAGGATTCCCATCGCTTTTTCCCCCAACAGTGCAAACTAGGAGATGGGCAGTTGTTTCTACTAAGATGTATGTGTATCAGACTACCCTCCTTTAATTTAAAAAACAAACAAGAACCCTACAGTGCATAGACAATTATACATCAATCCACAAGGTTTTTTTTCTTTTTCTCTTCCTTTCCTCTCCAAAAAGCAAGAAGCTTTGTAGTGCTTCACTTCAAAACATTGCACTATGTACGAGCTATAGGTGCCAGAGATAACTGGATTCCTGTATTCAAAAGTCAAAGTGTAAATTTAGCCAGATCTCTCTTGTACTTGGGGTTTTAGATCTTGTTTTTCTTAGGGGCTTTTTTTCTTTCCTTTTTTTAGGCTAGACTCTTAACTTAAACCTGGAGGGGAGTGTGTGTGATGAGGTGAAAAAGCAGGAACAGATATTTATTTGGGGATCCAGATTCTCTGGATCACTTCTGTGAAATAATGTGAATAATTGCTCAACTTCAGCTTGTGATGCACGTTAAGTTCACAGATCTGAAAAGTAATATTGCTGCAGACTTGCACAATAGACAAAATCAAAAAGCAACTAAAATACTTGTTTATAAGTATGTCTTCTTTTGAAAGATATTGAAGAAATTAGTAAGTTCACATAATAATAATTGATACTTTATTACAAAATAAAGTCAGAATTTTTTCACTGTCTAGGCACATCAATACAGTTGATCTGCAGATGGAAGTAACAAAGTTCCTGCATCAATGTGAGAGCTCAGGAACCTCTCAAATGACAGATTCCTCCTTGCCCACACTCTTTGGAAACAATAACATGAAAATGGATGTTGCTTGCAAGGTACTAATTGCTATTTTAAACACAGCTCTGTTTTTCGTTAATACTAACTTGACAGGCAGGTTGAAGCACTTGATGGTTGGAACAGCTTCGTGTATTTTTTGTGGGCAGGGTACCTATGCATGAATGCAACCCGTCATTTATGAAAAATTCATGGTTTTCCTCAAAGTAGCAGAGAATATGTGAGAACTTGGAGCTCATCTCCTCAAAGTTCAAATTTTCAGAGGCAGTGCATCCAAAATACAAATAGTAATATTCCTTTTGACTGTGCATCCCATTGTGTTTGGAAGCAAGGCAAATAATGCTATTATTCTAACCATTCTTAACTTTGGCTCATCTCCATCTGTAAATTGCCTGATGTCCCTCAGGGAAGCAGTATGAGACAATAGACCCTATAATTTGCTATGCTTCTTGGGATGGCTGTTTTCTGTTGAAGTAAGGTGTTTTCTTTTGGCCGCTGGGCAAAATCTGGATTTGCATTAATATTATTTAACTGTACATAATGAAAAAGGAATGTGCATCCCCAGCCTTGTCTATGCCTCTCTTTTCAGGTCATATTGGAAGGCAAAAACATTGAGGAGGGGTTTGGGATTGCATTTAGAGTTCTCCAGGTATGGAAAAACTTGATATAACAAGCAATATTATTACAGAGTAACTTCTGAAAGCAGCAGTTGTTTAAACAAAAGCCTTTTTCCCCCCCAAATGTATTTTAATCCCCCAAAAGAAAAACTTCATGTGAGAAAAGTCACAAGTTCAAGTCTTACATGACCATGTATTTGTGGAAGCTTGGTAATGAAATTAAGATGCTGTTTCAGTAGGACATTTCCAAACTAATTGGGTCCTACAAAGGAATTAAGTACAGCTTTTCCTTTGCTGTGCACCTTGTTCAGTGTCTTAACTCTGGCAAACCACAATCATAGATGTGTGTAGGGACCTCTCATATGGTAGCTCTCTGCAGTCCATGATAGTCATGCAAAGGCAGTGAATAAGTAAGGCCAGGGCTCTGTTCTGTTCTCCTGATTTGAGAGAGCAAAACTTATTAACTGGCAACTCTCGCTGGGAACCTCTCCTTCCTCAAGTCTGGGTAGAAGTTGAGTGCTTATCAGTCAGCATAGCTCATGAGCCTCCAAACTCTTCTGGGTGTTTCTCATCCATATAGTCCCAGATGGTAGAGCAGGGCCACTTTTGGACAGAGGTGGCACACTGAAAGAGTATTTCTGGATGTGGCAGACCCTGCTCCTTCTTTCAGATCAGGATGTCCAAGGCAGAACTCCTGTTTGTAGAGAGATGGAGAGCCTTAGAAAAACAGCACTTCTAAGCAGCAGCAGCCACTACCCCCAGTAGAAATGGAGCAGCGAGTCCAGCTGCCTATCATCACCTCCATTTCCATCCTTTTTGTTCTTTACCTATTCATGGCAGGATCAGTCCACAGCTTTTATCATCTCTTCCCTCATGTAGGAGGTGTACAATGGTCAGTTGCCCCTCTTTAGGGTATCCAAAGGGTGACTGCTGGTGGGGTTGCTGGAGAAATACAGTGGGAACATGCTAAGTGAGGGAGAGGTGGGTAGGGATCTAGGAAAGATCTTTTGCCAGAAGAAATAAAACTGATTTTTTGCCACTCCTGAAAATAAGGCGGTAACAGCATTCTTGTTCTTAAGCAAGATTTATTTTTACCAGTCTGGTTATAGAAAACCTTTAAGTCAACCCTGAGCAGTGGTGAGTGGAAAACCAGAGGCCCCCAAAACAACTTTGACTATTTGGAGGATGGTGTGGTATTTTGTCTTTAGGAGAGATTGTCTCAGTTGTGTTCCTCTGAGAAAACCTGCTGAGAACATTCAACATGTTGCTCTGATGTTCCAACTACCTCTAGGACTTCCAGCTGGAGGCTACAGAAGTGTACAGCAAAGTGGCCAAGCAGCTGGTGAAGCAGCAGAAGTACAGCGAGATCCGGCAGCTCCTGAAGTGTGTCAATGAGTCTGGAGTGGCAGCAAAAAATGACGGGGATAACATTATCCTGAACTGTCTAAATGAGTTCAAAAACATTCCTGCTGAGGTAATTCTATCCTGCATTGTGTCCTTTTTGAGGTAAAAAGGGTATATGCAATACAGGCTACAGGGAAGTCTGGTGCCTGTACTGCTCCTTTAGTGCGTCCTTCAGATGTTCTGGCTCCCTAGTATGGGCATAGTTTAAAGGTGGGAGTGCGTGGTTTGCCTTGTACAAGGTACTCTGAGGGGAAACAATAAGTAGCTATAGAACACTCCTACCCTGCACTTCCCAAATGGATACCCATAGTGGGGAGAGAGCATGTGCTTCACAAGATCCTGCCAAATGCTGCTGATTGTAGCAGGAGGTGTTCCCTTCAGAGAGGCTTTGCACACAGAGGATGTGTGGAGGCAGAAACCTCCTGCCTCCATAAGAACCAATTTTGTGATTCCCTTTGCCTATCACGGTGTTTTTCCCATCCCAGTGAAGGAAGGAGATGCACCTACTAGTTCTGTTAATTAGGTTAGGGGATGCAGTCCACTCCTTGGGTCAGGGTGGGCCATGGGGTAACTCCTGCTGGGGTGCAGGCAACCTACAAATTCATTTCACGCAATATGAGCCATGTCCATGAGAGACTCCCAGGCTCATAGTGTTCTCTAGGGATCCCCCACAGACATGGCAGGCAGGAAAAGCTGTGGATAAAGGGAAGAATTGGAATTTGTATCTGTAACCTTTGCAGTTGGGACAGTCTAAGCACCTGCTGTGATCTCAGCAGCCCTGGCTGTCCACAGGGGTTTGATCCCTGATGGGGTAAAGTTTTGCAGATTATTATCACTTTAAATGTGAGCACTTTTTCCCTTCTTTGGATACAGGATCTCGATAATCTGATTCAGGATATGGACAGTGATGAAAACAAGGTAAGTAAAAGCACAGTAGCAAGAGCTAAACAGCCCAGTCTTGGTCTGCAGCTTGCAGGCTCTTTTTCACTGTCTTCTCCCTCATCTTCATGCAAATAAGATTTTTGAAGGCTACTTCCTAGATTGTAGAAATCACAGTGAATTCCTCAAGGCCGTGGTGTTTGTGACTGTAAAGCTGTGACATGCAGGTACCAATTGAGACTATCCCTATTAGTTCCATGAGAGTCCTCAGAGTGAGGGCTGGGCATTTGTTAGAGTGGGAGGAAAAGTATTTCAGAGAGGCACATTGGTGAGTTTGTTGGTTTTGTTATTCAACTTTTCGCACAGGTGCACGTAAGTTCCTAGTAATGGCAGACAGCTAATGAGGACCACTTCAGCTTATTGTTTCAGGATTATGCTATTTCTCTGCTGATCGAGTTAAATGATAGAACTTCTCCTCTTCTGATAGACTTTTTCTCTTGGAGGAAATGAAGCCTAAACTACTTTATTTCTTTGTTGGCTTTCATACTAGCCGGCCAAGCCACTGGAGAGTTACACATGAATATGTGAACTGTAGATGCCTGTTTATAGATGTGGCTGTGACTCAGCATTTGGAGATCGTTGTAGATCCTGAGTGGCATAGCTGGGAATAAAATCTAAAGATGTGTGTCAGTCCTCTCTTTGCTCTGAATGACAAACTCACTGTTGTAGGTAAATTGAAAAATGGGCTTTTAATTCTGCTTTTCTGTAAGATCTGTCACTGAAAGATGGGAATTGTTCTAGAACCAGCAGTGGAAGAAAATGACAGATTCAGACTCTTTGCTACGAGGATATTGTAATTAATGCACAAGATAGGATTCCTGGTACTAATTTCATGGTCATACAGTAAAGGAGTTTCTACAAGACACAAACTTAATAAAATACACCTGTTTTATCCACCTTTTTCACTGGGATCTGCTTCATGCCATGCTCTGTTTGGTAATATGGTGCTACTACCTCGTACAGCACGCTTCTGAACTGGCTATTTCCCAAGTGAGTCCTTGCTTAAGCTTGCTTAAGTTTGCTACAGCTTTCTGACCGAGTTCTGACTGCCTCTCACGCTTCAGATCCAGGCGTACATGATGTGCAACAAGCTGCGTTCTGCGTACCTGGTGTCGGTGCGGCAGGAGAAGGCCCGGGCCGTGCAGCTGGTCCAGCACGTGCGACAGCTGGCCGAGAGCAGCGGCGACGACGTCGTCAAGGCCATCTGTGCCCAGTGGCTCTCAGTGCACCAGCCCAAGGTGAGAAATCGGCTTCCCCAGGGCACTAGGAAGTAATATGGAACTGACGTTCGCCATCATACCGAAGGAGAAGGCTTCAAGACAGCTCAAAGGTGTCTGGTTTAGCACTCTCTTGGTAAAATGGAACTCTGTTGACTGATGTTGGTGGCAAATGGATGCTGCTAATGTGCCTCTGGTGAAAGGAAGGGAACTAAATTACAAGTGCCAGTCCTGTATTTTGACAAACAGTCACTACCTCAGGGTGTTTCTTGGCTCTCTTTTTGATAGGGGAAGGGAGGCAGTTTCAAACTGAACAAGCAAGGATTTAGATGTATGGAAGAGAACACTTCTGTTTCTGTCTTTAGTTTTTGGGTTTTGTTGGTTTTTAATTTTTGGGGGGGTTGATATTTTTTGAAAAGCACTGAACTTAATAATACGTGTTTTATTTTTAATCCAGAAAACATATGTAGAGAGGACAGAAAAATTTTATCAACTCGATGTAGCCTAGAGTATAAAATTTTTGTGATTTTTCCTGTAAAATTTTCAAGATTGGAGAGTTCTTCTCTTACAAAGACTAAAACTCAGAGATTTTTTTAAGCCTCTATACAAACCATTGCTACTTCTTTTTTATCCCCCCCACTAATACATGTACCCAGGTGTTTTAGTTTGTTTGAAAAGGTTGGAACTGCTTCTTTATGGGAGGTTTACCAGTCACATTGTGTGATGTGTGCCATAGATGTGGCACTTGGGCTAGTGCCAACTAGATGAATGAAGTTATAAAGGGCATATCCTGTAAGGGGAGTACAAAGGGAAAATAAGCCTTTAAAATAGTTGAAAAATCACGTGCCTCTTTCTTTACTATGGTAATAACCAATAAATTATTGCAATGCAGCTTTATGACTGAATAGTTGACGGTAAACTTCCACAGTTTTTCATCAGGTATAGCAAAGAATATGGATAGAACAAGTTGTGGTGAAATTAAACAGGTGGTCTGTATCCCTGTCACACAGGGATGTATTTATTTATTACCAGGATAATCTGTCCCTGTCAAGTACAATAGAACACCAAACTGGACAGACCCTGTATTGATGGGTTTTGCTTTGGAAGTGCTAGGTTAATCAGTTTTATGAAAAGAAGCAGCAGTCTTTGTGTAATGTCTGTGTTCAGGGATGCTGAAAAAAGTAGCTGCTTCTCTGCAACTAGTATTGGGACATGAGAAATTGGCAGAAATGTAGACAGTAGTAGGACCTTCAAAAAAAAGAAACAAAACATGGCGTTCCACAAGAGTTTGTTTGCTGTTTACATGGATTTCAGCACAAGAAGTAGGAAAACTAATCCACTTTCTCATTAAAAAGTTGTTTGCATCAAAAAAACAACAGGTTTTCTGAAGTGTAATGTAATTGTAAATAGTCTTAGTACATAAAATAAGTGAGACTGTCAAGTAAGAGTTTTGCACTATCCCCAAGCTCACTATAATGAAAGAACAGACTTCCATGGTGTTGGAAAGGATTTGGTCCACCTTCTTCAGGGTTTCAAGAGCTGACACAAACACCTCTCTTCAGAGGTGCTCTGCTCTGCTCGCTAGAGCAATTAGAAATGACATGTAGCTTTCAGAATCCCCTGACCACAGATTTGCATTATCTCATTAGTGAGCAGCACTTTAATGAAAGCTTTTGTTTCCTTGGCCAGACTGACCTAGCTTTCCATCATCTTACAGCCATCAGGCTAATCCTAAAACGTGACACTACCTATAGCTTCAGTCATTTTTAAATCTCTGGTTATGGGGAGGAGATTTTACTGTTTGTGGGCATCCAGATCTGCATTGCTGTAACACCTCCTGTTCTGCTCGAGTTCCTTCAGCTGCAGAGAGCACTGAGAGTGGAGTTTGCCATGCAGACCCATCAGTTCCATACCTGCCTTTCTTCCTGACCTCTTTGCACTGTACCTGATGCACTTTATGTAGTGTTTGTTGTAATGTGATGTTCTTAACCTGGAATCGTAGGGATCTTTCTTGTACCAGCAGAACTGGAATTTTGACCGTGATTAATTACCTTGTGTCATAAATAGTGCAATTATCAAGGGGCTTTGAATTTTTGAGCAGCAAAAAGGGATTGAATACTGCCAGTTTAAAAGAATTTCTCTGTTACTGACCAAGGTTTGTTTACAATTTAAAAAAAAATAAAGTATTATGATTGTTAATGTATTTTCTGTTTATTTTTTATACCAGCAGAGCTAGGAGTCTCTTTCTAGATCTTCATTTTGCTTTTGGCTATGCTTAGCAGAGTAATTAGAAGGGGGATAATTGTTCTATCATGCCAAATGTATCTGTTACTGAGTGTCCTCAATCTTTAGATCAACTGGAACGTCACATCTTTAGAAGTCCCCCCAGCAGCTAGGTAGCCTAGGTAGTTCAGCCTCATGCGTGTACGCAGTAATCCGCTCTAGGGAGCTTTGCAAGTTAATCTAACTCTCCCTTACAAGCCTCCCTTTGAGACAGCTAAATGAGCTTTAGTTTCCTCATTTTTTACAGATCAGCTGAGAGGTATAAATTACTTGCTCAAGGTCAAAGAGAATTGGTGTATGTCTATGGAAATGTTTATTTAAAATGTCTTATGTTAAATTTAAAATCAGACTTCTTCGAGAAGAGCATTGACCTGCAAGGGCAAAAATATTTCACACCAGAGACACTTTTCTGCTTTCTTAAAAAATGGTTTCTCTTGTTCCTGAAGCCACTTTCAAGATCGGAGAATGACACAGAGAAAGCAAGCCAAGCCTCCAGTGCTAGGTAGCATTCTACTGCTACATTACAGTTGTGGATTTAGCTTCATAATTGGGAAGAAGCAAAAAGAGGGAGGGAAAAAAAAAAGGTAGAGTGACAGGGAGAAACACAAAGGGACTTTTTAAAATGTTACCTGAACTGAGTTCTCTACATTAGTGAGGCAGGTGCAGATAACAGCAACACTAAGTAAACTGATTCAACATTTCTGAAAGAAGATACAGTCTCCTGTTGTAAAAGGAAAATGGCTTTATTTAGTGTTGCTCAGAGGTAGCACAGGACTGATCTGCATAGACAGCATCCAGACAGGAAGAATAAAAATCAGCATTTGTTTTCCAAAACTGACAGTTGGTCACAGTGGCAGGCTCATATGCAAGTCCACAAACTTCCAGGCTTTTTTTCAGAAGCAGAAGATAATCCTATGAGCTGTGGCAGTTGGTTTCTGACTGCTTAACTCTTTCAGAAATAATCTCTGATTATGGATCACACTCTAGCAATTTGCACTCCAGTAGCACTGGAGTTCCAAGGGAGCAGTCCCACTGCTACATGGCCTGAGCCAGCTGCTTTGTGGAAGTGCAAGTTGTGTGGTCCTGCACGGGCAGGCTGGCAGCCTTGGTAACTTGTAACTGCTGGGCAGACAAATCCAAGGACTTCTGTGCAAGTCTTACCTTCCTGTCCTGGAGCCAGCTTGACCATAACACCAAGATCGTCCTGCCTCCTGCTTCAGCTATTCAGCTCTAGGGAGTCTGGGGTCATTTAAAGCTAAAGTCTCAGCTAAAGTCTCAGCTGAAGTTGTTTAATATTTTTTAACATGGCTCAGATGTTCTTTACTCATTCTGCTCTATTTTCTAGGTTCTAAAGTCATTTAAAGTGCAGCTGGGGGTTTTACTGTGACAACTTTTACACCATCTTTGTTCAGTGCTTCACAGGAGAGATGCTGATTTTTTTAATAACTTGCCTGTGCACAATTGTAGCACTCCTGCAGCTTTTGACCTCCTAGTCACCTGCACCAAAACCTGGGTTCTCAGAAGATCTGCCAACCCTCAGTTAACTTACTACAATCAGTGGGCATTTAGGGCCAAGATACCTCAGTGGCTAGGGTCCAGCTTCTTACAGAGCATGCAGAGAAAGTGATTCCATGTAAAAACTTCACCTAATGCTTGGCACAAAAAGGCCAGGACCTGTTTCTGTGTGCTTGAGAGCATTTATATTGCATTACTTGCCAGAAAATCTAATATCCTAAAGTATTTTCGCTCTGCCAGTTCAAAGGGTAGGAACTGAAAGTAACCTCATAGATTGTAAGTTTAGAGTCCTACCTTTTTACTATTGCTGTTAGGAAAGAAACCAACCAAACTTTATTTAAAGTAATTCCTTGTTACTTCATAATCTAAACCTAAGACAGCAACCTCCCTTTATTCTAAAGCCAGAGAACCATAGCCTGAAGCTGCTGTGTGAGATACCAAGCAGGTTGCTCCCTGCATCAGTGCTCTGATTCTCCAGCTAGGAAGAGGGACTGATTGCTTACAAATCTCAATCTTTAGGTGTAATATTCCAGAAATTCAAATTAGGTTGCGCCCAAGAGCCATCCTTAGGGCAGCTGAAGTATCAGCATGCTCTCTTGAGGTCTCTCAGCAGTGCTGTTCCCCGGAGAAGCATGGCTGAGCCCAGGTACACTCTTGGTGCTGCTCAGTCCCACTGGATGCCAAGGAGCTCACAGCTCACGCTCCAGAGCTTCTTTGCTGTCTCATCATCCCGACCACGTGGAGATACGTATGCTGGCTGGCAATCACTGTAAGAGAAACACTATTTTTATTCTTTCAAGTCAAAGATCTCCATCTACATTAGCACGCTGAAATGTCTGTGTTGAGATCAGGGAGTTGCTCTTTATCAGCTTAATTCAAGACCAGTTGAAGAACAGTGGGAGGCTACCCAGCAAATGAGCAAGGGCTGGTGCTAAGCCACCATGAGAAAGACTTCTTTCCAACTAGCTGGGGAAGAATCTCTTCCAATGGCACCAAGAACCGGCAAGCAAGTCTAGCTCTATCTACTGTTTCAAGTCTTAAAGAAACCTCACTAGTGTGCATTCTCAATACCGCTAAAAAGGGATATAAACTCTTACTAAGCTTCTTCAGAAGCAAATTTTCTAACAAACACTACAAAAAAGTCACTCAAACAGCCCTTCATTCTAAACTATTTATCCCACTATATGCCCAAGAATAACACTGTAATAGCCATGTATGGTTACACCCTTTTCCATTATCCTCTGAACTGTGGTTTCTTTCTTCTCAGCTCCTGCAATCAGAAAGCACTCTGTCTGGAAAAGAGGTCCTGCGTTCTCAACTGTAATGCTAGATGCTGCAATAACTTGGGAGTTTAAGAACACAGAGGAAATGGCATCTTGTAAGGTTTCCCTTCAGTTCAGTGTTTTTAGATGGAGTCTTTGATATTCCTAAAATGACTGGTAGATGCCCAACTGTCTCATTGTGGCATGCAAATTCTTTTCTTAATGTCTACACTTGTGCTTTATAGTCTATGGCCTAGAAAGTGAAAAGGATTCTAGGCTAGTCCAATGTAAACTGTGAATAAGTGTTGAAGCTTCTCATTTCCCACCATGTCCAAAAGTCCCTTTTTTAAAATGAGTTCAAATTCCACCAGTTTTCTGTACTCCAGCACATTAATACTACATTTTTATCCCGAGAGACAGTCATCCAAGGAAGACTTAGATGTCTATTTATATATTCAAGTCTGATTAGGATGGTACAAACTCCCAAATGAAGATCAGGCAATGTCATTATAGAGACTAATCTTGTCACAAATCACAAGAAGAAAGCTCTGCAAAGACACAAAGGCTCCAACAGCAGGGAAAAAAAAAGAAAAGACAAGTTTTCATATTCATTCCCAAAAAAAAAAGGTATTGTTAAAATGCTCTGCACGCAATGGGAAGCTGACAGGCATATCTGCATGAATCCGTGCGAATGGCAGTCTTCAAATCTAGAATGATGATGACTTGGAACAGCTCTGGGCTGTGGTTTTGGTGATGGGAAAAGGTGGGACTATGTAGGGTCCTGGAGTAAGTCAAAAAAGTCAAGAAATAACAGGTTTTGTAATGGAAGCTACACAAGATCATTTCCATGACAGCGTGACAAGCATCCCAGCAAGAGTCCCTCCCAGCTGGTGGGTCTATCACACTGGAGGATAAAGTTATTTGGTCACATGCCAGACCTGAAAATCTCACCTCCTGTCTCTGCAGCTCCATCAGCTCTCCCAGCTCCCTGAGAGCACAAGCCCCTTCTGCTCCACTGGGGTAAAACTACAAAGAGAACTGGTCTTCCCAGGATTGACTCAAGTGACCTCATTCACTGAACAGTTCTATTGAAAAGTGATTTTCCCAAGTGTTAGGCAGGTCAGCATTAGAGCTCTGAGCATGTGACAGCCATTCCTGCACTTTGAGTACATTAATATTTCTAGCACTAAAGGACCTGCTATTGTATGAACTGTTGCACAGGTCAGGTGTTTCTTCTAACACGATTGCAACAGACCTGGAAGGGGTAATGCTCTAGTATTTGTCACCCTCAGCCTTACCAGACAGCCTCTCACCTGGTCTCTTCTTAATGAAGAATGACAGTAAGTTCCATGTTCCCCAGCCAACAAGCTTGCCTTCCACAGCATATCACTTCATCAGCTTGCACCCACCTGAAATACTGTCCTGTCACAGAGTCCAGCTCCTCGGCTACTGCACAGTAGATACTGGTCTGAGCTCCTTCGCAAGGTGTCTTCAAGAAGAAGGAGAATATCTTCCACAGCCAAGTCATTATAAATGAGTGGCGGACCAGTTCAGAATAGACAGAA
This sequence comes from Eulacestoma nigropectus, assembly GCA_013397775.1. Taxonomy (NCBI): domain Eukaryota; kingdom Metazoa; phylum Chordata; class Aves; order Passeriformes; genus Eulacestoma; species Eulacestoma nigropectus. The sequence continues at coordinate 1,123,495 of VZTE01003814.1, forward strand.
CCAGGATGGAGAGCGTTTGCTGTGACTTTAGTGCCTATGGCAAAATAAAGTAGTCCAGGACAAATCTGCATGGATCAAAGTGGCTTTTGAAAAGGTGTAATAACACTCCTCAATTCTACCTGTAGATATTCTATAGCTTAAAGGAGGAGTCCAGACTTGGATACAGAGAGTAAGTGAAGTCCTCTGTAGTTACTGCATGCTGGATGTGATGAATACACTTGACCTCTTAGCCAAATCAGCAGTAGTTTGGTACAGGCTCCAAAGAAGGTAAAGGTCTGAGCTGTAACTGGGCCAAAACTCCTCTAGGAAACCCACAGAGGCCACTGACTATCATGAACTTGGAACACCCATCAGGCAGTGAACACAAGTAGCACATGGCTTTTCCAATACTCTTTTATCCAGGAACAAATAAGGTTGTGGATGCACTGAGTCTCATGTATACCCTTCCCACAGTGTGCAATTTGACTACAAGCCAACCACTCCATTCCATAAATATTACAGCCTAAGTGAGCCTTCTCTGAGCTCTCCCTGCTAGGCAATATGACTGCATGGTGACAATCTTCCCTTGAGCTGGCTCACCTCTCAAGGTTACTCCTCAAGGCAGAGACCTTTTACCAACAGCAGACACCTTTGGATGAGCCCAATTGGAGCTCAGCTCAAACTGCAACTGGACTGCACAGCAGGTAACTCTACCCTTGAGCAGGGATGCCTCTCAAGGCTTGAGATTTCTTACCCGAGACCAAGAGAGCCTTCCTTAACCAAGGCAGAGAGACCCTTTGCTTCCAACAAATCCTTGGTAAGTGACTGATTGCTGAATTAATCCTGAGGAAACATTACTAGTCCATGTAGCTACTCAATAATAATTATTATAAATTTTGTATAGATAATTCCATTACACATAAATCATCCAAGTCTGAGACTAAAACTGGACCTAGCTGCACCTAGGCTCCCTAAGGAGTTTAAAAAGCAAGGGTCTCCATGCTGAGCCTCATGATTCAACAGGAGGGTCTTCCTTACACATAGTGGGTTTCCAGTCCTGTGTGAATCATTCTAACTCAATTCTAAATCAGTTTTCCTTTGTATGTGTCTTCCATGTAAGTAATAGAGTGAACCTTGCCATTGAACTTCGTTAAGTCACGCTTTTATGACATCACATTAAAAACACTTTTGCTAACACCTTTGATGGTGATTCTTGAAGCAGTTTAAAACACTCATCCATGGCACTGGAGTACCCCCTGCTCCCTTCCAAACACTACAGTCATTATGTGCCTTCTGCAAAACAAAGTGCTAGAGGGCCTGAGTACTAAACCAGCAGCAGTTTCCACCAGGCCTTTGAGAACACCTGCTTCGTTTGACTTACTCTGATAGTAATTTCCAAGGGAAGACACTGCTTCTGTTTTAGTAAATAAATACTACTTAAGTTTATGAAAAGGACTGAATGACATGACTGTGACAGGTGTTGTGGCTTACAAGGTACTGTCTAGTCTTATTATTGTTTTACAGGCCACCAATCATTAAGGCAGCTGAGTGTGTATTAGCTTTTCTATTGGAGACTGCAGTTGTAGCTCTGTTTTCATCTTCCACCCACATACCACAACTGTCTGCGTGGATGCAGCTAGTTTTTGACAAGCACCAAAGAAAAATTAGATACGTTCAACTGTGCTAAGCTACTGAACTCCTCTACCCTGTTGTTGTAAAGACAATTAGTGTTGCAAGTCTCCTGGTTCCCTAGACAGCAGATATTTTCTTCCTGCAAAGAGCCCTCGGTGACACTTGCCTCAAACCATTCAATTTCTGCATAGACGATTTGTAGCCCTTTCTTCAGTCCACTCTCCCCATCCATGGTGCTCAAAAAGCCGAGCAGATAAACACTCTGCTCGCCTCTGGACTTGCCTTGCAGCCGCCTGGCCAGCTCCCGGGTGAAGAGCAGGTTCGCCAGTTTGCTGTGACAGTAGGCGAGGCCACGGTTGTAGCTCTTCTCACCATGGAGATCATGGAAACGGATTCGGCCTCCGTGGTGAGCCAGCGAGGACACGTTCACAATGCGGGCTGGGGCAGACTGCTTCAGACGCTCCAGCAAGAAGAAAGTCAAGAGAAAATGACCTTGGGGGGAAAGGAAAGGTCATCCTTCTAGGAAGGGTTCCCCTGCTTGCTTTTATGTGGTAACTTACTGTTGCCCTCATTTCAAGTCCAGGAAAAAGAAAATTTTTGTTAATTTCCCCTGAATTAACAGCTACACTTTTTTGGGGCCTTCAAGTTCTGCTCCTCATCTTCAAAAAGCTGGAGCTGTCATACATTTCAAAATGTCCCACATAACACATACAGATACTGGATCGACAATAAGCAAATACACCACATTGCATCTCTCGAACTCTGACTCTGGCCCTCCATCCTTCCCGAAAAAGGCAGAATGAGGAAGAGGACATCTGAAAGCAGGATTTTTCTTTAGCATTTTGCAACAGATACTGATGTTAGAAGAAGAAGATCTTTCAGGGCAATTCCAACCCAAACCATTCTACCATTCTGTGATTCCATATTGAGTGCAAACATGATTCCACTGGCCTTACCAAGATGATTGACTCCCAGATGCATCTCAAAGCCATCAGCAGTCTTGGAGTAAGGGCATAACATTACCCCAGCATTATTAATGAGAATATGGAGTTCCTTCTCCTCTGCAAGAAACAACAAAAATCCTTAAACAAGAATGCAGACAAGAAGGTAGCACAGGTCACCCCTTGCTGTCTGACTTGCAGCCACACCACCTGAATAAAAAGGATACCACAAACTAGCTCATGGCCTCTGACCAGCCCCTGCTGTGAACCACAGTACCCAACAGGTACAGAGATAAGCAGGGCAGGGATTTGGCAATGGTTAGAAGAGCAGACAGCAGTCCTTGGTAAAATATTCTCACTACAAAGAAGAATGTAGAGACTGTACCTGCTAGAAATTTCTCAGCAAACTCCCGGATGGACTTTGTATCAGCCAAGTCCAGTTTTTTCACAATGACTTGCTGGTTCCCTGTCTCAGCTCGGATTTCACTGGCTGCAGCTTCTCCCTTTGCTAAGTCTCTGCAGGCAATAATTACCCTTGCACCTGCAAGGAGGGGAGGGGGGAACAACAGGAACAGGAACTGAGATCACTGGAGCACACTGGATGATCAAGGCTACGACAAGCAGGCTGGCTATGCACAGCTATTACAAACAATATAATGTTTCTTTAGGGAGCTAGCATCAGTCAGGGGAGTGGCTGGAAGGAACAAAGCCTTTTCTACTCCATGGTGAGCTACAATCCAGCTGAAAGATGCTTTCAGACCAGGCAAATGCACATCTTAAGTGCCTCTGTCCAGGTTCTCCCAGGTCAGGAGTGCATACAACAACACTGGTATGATAGGGTTATATTTGCCTCTATAATGGGAATGTCAAGCCAGGAGCACATAAAGGTGATGGATTCCAGCCAGAGTAATTTCTAAATGGATTGTGAACAGGTAGTTTAATCTTCTTATGGGTTACCCAAATAACATGTACATCAAATTATCTTGAAACATGAAAAACTAAAGCACACAGTGCTGGACCTATGGCATTTCCCAGCTTCATACAAGCAGAATCCAGGAACTTCCCTAGTCCTCTCGAATCAGTTGCAGTGCAAAGCATTTTATGTCCCCAAGGCACATTTTTGGAGTCCAAGCAATGAAAACAGTTGAGGAACTGGGAACTTGCACCTCAGTGGTTACAGCCTCTGAAGGAACAGCACTTGGGCTCATCTTCAGTAACTCTGGAATCCAGTTTACTTCAATATAAGCCTACAACACGCCTTCCTTAGGTCCAGAAAAGGGACTACTGACACAAGGCACGGCCACCCCGGCCACACAGGGATGTCTGCTGACGAAGACTGCACTTGCCTCTTTGCGCGAGGTCTCTGGCGGTCTCCTTCCCGATGCCTGTGTTGGCTCCTGTGATTATCACCACCTTCCCCTCCAGCCTCGCTGTCGACTTACACCGTCCTCCAGCGACATACCTCCTGCAAGAGGGGAGGCACCAGTCATCCCTGCCTCCTTAGGGGGCTCGGGCCGGGGCTGAGCACCCAGTACCTGGGAGTTCGCATCAACACTTGGGCTCACCGCTGCGCCCTGGGCCCCAGGGAGTCACGGGCGCGCTCACCTGAAGCGGCTGGCCACGACCGTGCCGTGAGCGGGACCCCGGGAACGCAGCCCCGAATCCCCCGCGCTTTCCTGGGCGCGGCCCCGCCCTCGGGCCCCGCCCCGTCCGTGCGTCAAGTGGAGCCACGGCTCCCATTGGCTGCGGCCGCGCGCACCGGGGCCTTTTGGCCAATGGGCTGCCCCGCCGCGCCCTGGGGAGAACGCGGGCCCCGCCCCTGCCGCGCCTCCGCGAGCGCGCCGGTGCCGGGACAGAGCCCGGGGAAGGCGGCAGGCGGCGCCGGGGCTGAGCGAGCCCCCGCTGCGCGTCAGTGTTACCGGGCGCTGGAGCTGGGGAGGCCTGAATAACCCCCCACCCCAGCGCGGGCTGTAGAACGGGCTTCCCGCTGTTTGCACTCCCGCCACAAACGCACAGACACAAACGCACTGAGACGCGTCGCGCGCCGGCTCCGCGCCCCAGCTGCCGCCACTCCGCGGGGCCGCACACACGCGAAGGGCCGGGGCCGCGCTCGGTAAGACGCACCTGATGTAGGGCGCTGCCACGAAAAGGAAGACGGGGAGGGATACGGCGGCGCCCAGCGCGGCTTCCCAGCAGCTGAGCATCGCTGCCGCCCCACTACACGCGCACTGCCGGCGGACGGCGCCCCGCCCTTTTGGCTCCGCCTCCGCCCGCGCCGGCCCCGCCCACAACCATACGGGCCACACCTCCGCCCCCGGGCCACGCCCCTCCCGGCGCGCGGAGCCCGGTGCGTTTCGTCGCCCGGGCCGGGGCGATGTCCCGAGCCTGTCGCGCCAGCTGCCCTCGACTCCTCTGGCGCCAGACACCCAGCGGGCCCCGGTCCCTGCTGCGGGAGTGCCCCCCACCCCTGCCGGGAGTACCCGCGGGCAGCGAGTGGCCGGCCGGCTTCACGCCAGCAGCCCGCTGCTTTTTACCCTGGCCCGGCAGAGCACGGCTCCGACCTCGGTGCCTCGGAACATCCTGAAACCGCACTCCGCAGTTAAGGAGCCGAGAAATGTCTGCAGAGACAGCCCAGCGGAGGCTGTCGGCAGTGGCGTTTGAAACACGTTTTCACAACCCCACGCCGAGGTTCACGTCACTAACCCTGGCAAGGCGCATGCAACGATATACACGTGGGCGGGCGCCGAGGCCTGGGAGCAGCGCGGTGGCGGCTGCGGCGGCGGCGGGTCCCGCCGGTACCGGGGAGCCCCGGGGCCGCACTGGCGCTGCCGGCCCGGGGCGCTCCGTGGCGGCGGCNGCTCCCCCGCGGGGTGCGGGCACGGCCGCCTCCCCGGAACTACAGCTCCCAGCAGGCAGTGCGCGAGGCGGCCCCGGCGGCGGAAGCGCCGGGCGGGGCAGGGCCGGGGGCGCGGGGGCTGTGGGGGCATGGCGGGGGCCGGGGGCGCGGGCCCGCGGG
>VZTE01003815.1:1148-136431 GCA_013397775.1 Eulacestoma nigropectus
CCCCCGCGGAAGGTTACGGCGTGGTTTGAATGAGATTCCATACAAAGCTCAGTTGCCCGGGGGAAAGAGCTGAGCTGGGTCGGGGGGATGTGTGCTTGGTTCCTTCGGGACAGCTGCCTCCGGCGGCAGCGGCCAGAGTCCTACGAGGGGACGGGGTCCTGGCGGCCAGGAGTGGCCTGAGGAGAGATGGGGGACGGCGCGACCGAAGCGGTGCCGAGAGTGCGGGACAGTGCCGGGGTCGGAGAGCCCCGGGGGACCGGCAGCAGCCAGCCGGGAAGCGGGCACCGCACGGACGGGGCCGCGGTGCCGCCCCGTCAGCAGGGCGCTGCCTGCTGCCCCCGGGGCAGAGCCGCCCGCAGGGGTCTCGCACGGTGCCCAGGAGCCGCCCTCGCCCCGGGCGCCGCCCCAGGTCCCCTCAAGTAACTCCCTGGTTCCCCCTTGGCCTCCCGGGGCTCTTGTACCTAGCCGGGATCCGCGCTCAGGGCCCGGCCGTGTAGCAGACCCCGCGCCCCCCATTCCCAGCGGCGCGCCCGGCTGCCCACGCGGCCCCGGAGGCGGAGCCGGCACGGAGCCCTCCCGGCGGGGCGGCCGCGTCCCACGCTCCGTGCCTTCCCCGGCGTGACCCGGCGGCGAGCGGGGGAACAAAAGGGGCAGCGGCACCGCGTTCCCTTCCCTCGGCACACGAGGCTCCTGTCGGGAAAACCCGCACGGTGTGGGGGAGCACTGCTGGGTCGGGAAAACGAGGCGTCCTGCCCCGCCGTAGCTAAAATGGGCAACCAAAGTATATCCAGACCGCTCGCTGTTATTTGCGACTCGAACTGTGCATCAGGCTGAGGCAGCACAATGCGCGGTCATGGAAAGCAGCTTGTGGGGTGTGTCTGCTATTTTCATTCAAATTAACTTCTGTAGCAAGTTTTTTTTTATTGGCCCGAGCAATTAAAAGTGCCATTTGACTAGCAGCGGTTATCTCGTATCAGTCAAACTGTCCCCAGCCACTCCCCGCCTCCCTCTGCCGTTTTAATCCAAGAGAATTTGCACAGGGGGAGGGGGAAAGAGCCGCCGGGAGAGAGCCATCGTCTCCAACCCTGGCCTTACCCTTCCTTCTCTATGTTGTGCCTAAGATTACCAAAATTATTTCACTTCTAAGGAGTAGTTTGGAAAGGGTCCTGAATATTCACGCACTATTTTCTCCATTAAAATTAGGGAAAGAAATATCTTTTTGAAGTGCGTGGTAGTTTGCTTCAGCATACTGTGGTCTTTACAATATCTCCTTTCCCATCTTCACTCTATATGTGTGTTGTGTGTACATACTGATACGCAGTCGGTTTCCTTAATTTACACATGCACCTACCTGTATTTATTCACCCCAGTTATTTACCACTGAAAAAATAAGCTTATTTTCCACTACATAAAAATAAGTACATACATAAAAATAACTTTTTCTAGCTCACAAAACTAAAATTTATGATGGTGGCTCTTGATCCCACACTCTTTGAAAATATCAGTTCTAAATCAGTGGAGTAATTAGTGATGCTCTTAAACCCCAGTGCTGACAGCCACAAATATTTCCCAGTACAAAGTGTATTAGTTCTGTAGCAGAGAATACATTTTCATGATAGACAGGAATGCAAACATGGCTGAGTGTTCATTATCCTTCTCTGTACTCGAGGATTTCTACTCCAGAAAAGCAAGGGCAGGAAGGGAACACCTGATCTTTAATTTTAAAATGAGCTTTGAAAATGAAGCTTCCCAGTACTGAAAGAAGAAAATAAAAAGGCTCACCCAAGACTTAGGCTGAAGCATACCTGAACTTGAACTTGAACTTGAGACCACAGATGACATTTGGAAACGTGTGCACAGTTTTGCAAATCTGGGCCTAATTTTGGTCTTCCTTCACTTCCTCTTTCTCCCTCCCTCCTCCTCTCTTCATGGCCATTACCCACTTAGGCCTCAGGATTAAAATCTTAAGTCAATCATCTAAATTATTTATAACACAATTTCCCTCATTTGAACTGTTGAAACAACATTTACTGCTGGCACTTCACCACAGTTTGCCTTTCCCAAAGCCCTGGCCCCACAGCCCCTCCCAGAAGCGGGGTTGGGCAGCTCCATCCTGTCAGAGTGGGCCAGGGAAGCCAGCACATTCCCTGCATCCCCAATTCTTGGCAGTGCCATGAGGGATGCCACCCCTGCCAAAGCCATCCCCCAGGTCAGCCGGGCACGCTCTGCCCCTCCTGCCCACTCACCAGGCTGCTCCTTGACCCCAGCAGAAGATAAGCAGGTACCCAGGAACAGCAGCGGATCCGTGCCTTCTCCCTTGGCTGCCAGGGGCTGCGTGTGTGCACGGTGCACGTGTGTGTGTCCCCAGAGCAGGAGGTCTCAGCGTTGTCACTGTCACAGCCTGTTTGCACCTGTCACAGCTGTTGTCCCAGGCCAACAACACCCTCTTCATCCACAGCAGGGCTGCTCTTCATTTTCCAGCCTTTCTGCAGAAATTCATGAGCCCTGAAAACAACATCTCTGATGCTGATGGAGCTTTTTATTTCTAACCACTGAGAAAATTTTTCCTGTTTGTTTTTGCTTTCTGAGCAGTGGTATTGGGTTTCTTTATGCTTCGGCTAAAAGCCTGGATTTTTGAGAGTGTCCCAAACAGCACAACAGATTTTGGTGTTGTTCTTGAAGGAAACTATGAAAAATTGTTTTCTGGTCATGAAGAAAACTCTTTGCAGAGTGTAGGCGAGTGTGTACACAGAGACCGTACACAAAATACAGAATTGTGTTTTACTTCTTAGCAGCAACAGTGAATACGCTTTATGCAGCCTCTAACTAATGCCAAAAGAGCAACAAATTCTACTCCTTTGGCTCACAGTGCTTGCTCTGGAGAAAACCTGTGTTAAAACTTCTTTTTTTTTTTAAGTTCTGCAAGGTGGGGCAGATGGGGAGGAAACCCTTTGAGCAGTAGGAGAGCCTCTGGCAGGTACAGGGTCTTGTTTACCTGGATCAAAACTTCATTTACACACATCAGGCCATGATCCCACACATGACTGCACATACCTGTATGTCCTGCTGAGGCTCCCCAAGAGGAATTTCGTGTATGATCTGCAGCAGACTGAGTTATGTAAAGCAGGGATGGTATTTTCCTAGCACCTGAGCTTGGCTGCAACTTCTGGACAATACTGTAATGTAGTGGTTAACCTGCTCACCTGTTTAGATATCTAAAGAGCAAAAAGAGTGGAAAAAAATATGTCTCTTCCTTATGAAGACAGTGTCACCGTTGTGCGTATACTGTGGCCTAACAGGTTGGACCAGGCAGGACTGTCATTTTAAAAAATTTCTTGAAATTTGTTTCTCTTTGTTAAGGGAAAAGCACCTCTCCTTCCCAATTTTTAAATGAAAACTTTTTGTACTCTCATTAACCCTGTCAGTCCCACAAGTAAAACACAGATGACATAGAAATGCAGCCAGGATGCCCAACAACTGAGCAGCTTTTGTTCCCTGGATGAAAAGAAGAGTGTCTTCTGCCTCTTTCTTGGCCTCCTTCCTGCCCAGGTGAGTGTTTCAAGCCTTTTCCCACGACAGCAATGCTTATCATGCATCCTCGGGGCTGCTAGTTTTTGCAACGAAGGGTTACAAGAGCTAAAACCCTTCCCATTAGCTGGAACTGTAGAAAGCAGCTCACCTCCTTCTCTCACCTCCTTCATACTGTATTTTCCTTGAAAACAGACGCAGTAAAAATGCTTACCCCAGTGAGAATGTGCCTGTGTGTTTACACAAGTATGTATGTATGTACATATGTACGTATGTATATACATATAGTTGGTTACTAGTAGTAAAAGGGACAATTAATCATGCTCTAGACTGATTGTTTTTAATACTGAAAGGCTATTGATCAGGAAAATGTTACCCTTTGAACAAGATGTTTATACAGTCAACAGTATGGGTTGGTTTTTTTCCCTGGTGCTAAGCTGCCTGCTAATGCAGAGTGGAAATCGGGTTTATAATCTCTTATTTTAGAACTTCGTGCTCCAAGTTCAACAAAAATTTTGTCTGGAATTTGGAAGGAATGCACATGAGTTGGTGCCTGGTTCTCTTAGGTTTCAAGGGGACTTGGGTGTTCAAACCCCAAATCTCTGGAAGCATTTACATGCCTAGAAGACATTAACAGGCATAATGTGCAAATTTCAAAAGCACCTCCTTTTGCTGAAAAAAAACCCCAAGAGGCATCTAATTTCATTTTAATATAACTAAAAGACACTTAAAATCTGTCCCTAAATCTCTTGCAGGCCTTTGGAAATTTGTCATTGGAGCCTTTCAGCCTAAAAGTTGCTTTTAGAGAAGGAATAATATAGCAAATTTTAATCCAAACTTTTATTTCCCACTGGAGAGAATGGCTCATATCCTGTAGTGAGTGGGAGGCCAGTGGAAAAAATCGAGGGGGGGAACTGTGGTGGGAGTGAGAGGGTGCAGAGCTGGGGCTGGATCAGCAGTGGAAGGCAGGAAAAGGGCTGCAGGGTGAGCATGGCAGGACCAGGGGAGCCACAGCAGCTGAGGAAACACTGTCTTGGCCTGGAGCAGGGCTCCAGGCTGACCCAGAGGGGAGGTACTAAGAGATGGCCCTGGGAGGAAGGAGAGGATGAGATTGAAATCCTGCACAGGCAGAGGCTGGCAATGCCAGGGAGAGCAGTGGGACGAGCACACAACAATCTTGTGTGGGCAGAGTTGCAGAGAACACCCTGTCTGTCCCCAGCAAAGCGCGGACACAGCCCCCAGTGGGTTTGATTCAGCATCTGTGCTAGGAGCTATTTCACAGCTTGTGAAGCTGATGGAAACAAGAGTCACCCATCTGTACCTGCTACTGTGACCATCCCCTTAGCAGAATTTTGGCTCCTGGGGCATACGGCTTTCCCCGCCACCCTATGTTGCTCTCACAGGACTCCACTTCCTCCCTTTCCTCCTGGGAGCTCCTCTCAGCTAATTAAACTTGAGGCTGTGGAGGAGCCCTGTTCCCCCTCAGCTCCCCTCCTGCCCAGCCAGCAGTGCTCCAGAGTGGGGCACCCTTGGGAGGCAGCACCCAGCCCCTCTCTGGCCCCTATCCTGCACCTCTGATCAGCCCTGGAGAAGAGCTCCGGAGAAAAAAGTGGGAAATGACAGCAGTGAGAGGAGGTGAGACAGGCTCTGGTGGTATTAACCCCTCCGTAGCTGGTGCCTTCTCCCAAAAAACAAACCTTGAGTGAGGTGGGACAGGCACCTTTCCCTGCCTGAGGATGAGGAAGAGGCATGCAGCAAAATCAGAGCAGAAAGCCTCAGATAGCTGATGGGTTTGCTTCACTCAGTTCTGCGTTTAAGTTAATCTCCATATCTGACGGGAAACACACTGTGTGAAGATATTCATCACTCCTTAAAAAAACATATGGGGAAAAAAAATATTTCCTTTTAGGGAGCCACTTAATCGTAGGGATGATTGCAGTTAGCACAGCACTTAACCTGGGAATATACCACTCTCTTTTTATAAACTTCCATTTCACTTGTCTCCAGGGCAGCCAGTGAGCAGTGCTAGTCTGTGAAGGGAGATGGAATTGCAGGGGACAGCTGCCATCATTTTTAGGGTGTCTGGGAGTCAAATAACGTAATTCTTCTCACAGGAGATTTTGAACAAGAAATGCACATAATCCCTTTGGAGAGCTCTTTGTTACAAGACCTAGTGGGACAAAGATTGAGGTTTAACAGTAGATACCCATTGTAAGAGCTTTGCAAGGAATACAATCCCTTGCATTTCAGAGTTTAAATCAACCTTTTTTTTTTTTTTTTTTATTGAGTGAGAGAAGAAGTGCTCCCCAGGAGCTCGTGCAGTACTGTGGCATTACCTTTGAAGGACGCTGCTATGTCAAGGATAATTAACTATGAGAAACATCACCCGGATCCAGCAGGAAAACTCCTCTATGCCAGCCCCTCCATGGTGGCAGCTTTCCAGTGGCCCATGTCACTGCAGTCCACAGTGGGAGCCGAAAAGACTGCCCAGAGAGAGGTGTCCCACCTTTGCAACATGTCAGGCAGCCCCCTCCCTGCACCCTCCCATGGAGACACGCTGGTGCCTGGGGCTCTGACTGCAGCAAAGCCCCTCAGCCAGGTGGTCTCCTGCCTCCCTGGGAGTCCTTCATGTGTCTTGCTGTCTTGCTGCTATCCTGGTAATCCCAGCAATGGGGAAGAGAAGTCCAGCTGAGAGGCAGCTGCTTGCTCCTGAAATCCTACCAAAAAATCCCCGCGTTGACTTTCTGCCAACACAGCCCCCTTTACTCCACCTCTCAGCCCAATCTCTTCCCATGACATAGGGGATCTTAGGGAAATGCAGCCAGAACTATCCTACAGGGCCTCTGAGCACTGGCATTCCCACAGGAAAGGGAACTATTAGAATTAATGTGAAACTCCCTTCAAAAGCCATAGTCGTAGGTCCAAGCAAACTGTTCTAACAGAGTAAAAATGTTCAGGTTGGTATGTCCATACATGCATTTGAGAGAGGAGAAAATCATCTTATTCACATCCTTCTGACGTATGTGGGGATCACTCTGCTGAAATTCCTGGAAATTCCCTTTGTTGTAAAACCAGTAAAAGGCTCAGGCCCAGCTTCTGTGAACACACCCCTGAGGCAGCACAGTTCATCAGGACTCTAGTGCCAGCCTTTGATTACACACCTTCTCTTCATTCAGCCCAAATATAATCTGGAAATCTCAAATGCTAGTGATCTCAGAGGGAGGGGAGAGAAATCCATGTTAGTTCCTTACTGGTATTAGTCTAAAGAAAACCTGCAACACATGAAAACCCAGAAAAGAAATTTTAAAAAATCAATGAAACCTCTCTTTGGTGTCAAGTGAGGCACTAATCATGAGCCAAAAGAAACAATTTTTTAAAAAGTCATGACCTTGTACCTCTTAAAATCACAATTAAAAAAAAAAAACAAAACTACATTCTTATCTGCCCCAAGCTTTCCCCTTATTAAACACGGAATGCACGAAATACAGACTCGTTTCCCCTGCCCAGCAGCACTGAGCACAGGAGGTGGGTGGTCTTTCATTGGTACCCTCTCACAGCTACTGCCCCTCTGGGATTCCCCTGATGACACCAGAAACATTGGTACCCTCTCACAGCTACTGCCCCTCTAGGATTCCCCTGATGACACCAGAAACCTTGCACCAAACTCAGGTATCAGAGCAAATCTTTATTCTGTGGTCTCCCTCTTCTCAGTTACACTGGTGTAAATCAAGGGTTTAAACTGATCCCAACCTGCTCAGTGGCACTAGAAGGCTCTGAATTAATATCAAGCACAGGCATCTGCCTCCTGCTGTTTCTGTGCCTGTGGTATCAATAGTGATTTTGAAAATTATTATTTCCATACAGTCTATAATGACTTAGAAGGAACAGTTACAGCCTGTTGTGCAAATGTGACAATACTTGCTTTTTAAAAATGTGGATTTTTCGTACGATGGGAACTAATGACCCTTTCAGAGCAGTTATGGTTTATCTTGTCAATTTGGTTTCTATTCATGCATGCTAAGTGACTTTTTATAGCCAAACTAGGAGTCCTTAGAAATGGGCCTTATACTGGAAATGCAGATGTGGCTTACTGTGAGTTGTGCTAGGAGAGCATCCCTGCCCCTGGGGAGCCAGCGCCAGTAATCAGAATTCCCTTTTCCCGTGCACATAACACGACTTGCAGGCACTCTTTCATCCGCACTGAGAGGCAGGAAGGAGAGGCAGAATTAGCCCTTCATTACAATAATATTTCTCACACTTTCTCCAGCTACTCTCTGCAGGCATTAGTAAAGGGGGCCTGGCTGCCAGAAATGATGGAAACCTACATCTCCAGTTAAAAGAAACCAGAGCAGGGTTCTCAGTGGCTCTGAAAAATCAGAGCCACAGAGCTTTAAACAAATGCTTTCATGCTCTTAAAAATATAAATATGAAGACTCACCTTAACTTTACTCTCTGCTGTGAGTGCTTTGTTGAAAGGAAATTGTGTATTTTCCAGACTATCTGATTTCTCTCACTGCTTCACTATAAACTGTACTGCATACATACATCAGTATATTTACCTGCCTCCTTCACAGCTGGAAAGAAAATGAAGCCATCTCAATCACCTTCACATTCAGCAATAGAAAAAACTAATTTTTTCCCTCGCTCAATGCCAATTAAGATGCGAAATGTGGATAATCTGATCTCCACTAAATATTCCAATCCCCTCCATAGCACAGAGCGGATACACCTCGATCCTCAGTGGAAAACTGAACCTTTTCTAAGACTGGAAAAAGCAAAAGAATAGAGACTGTACAATCTTATTACTTATTTATTTAATGTGTTGTAGCTGAGCCTCCCTTCATCTCTTGGCTCCTTACCCAAAACCTGTGTAATGAGCAACATCACAGGACCTGACTACCAGCAGACACGACACCTCCACTAAAATTAATGCATTTATACTGATTTATGGCAGCCAAGGAGCTGCCACAGCACATCCAGGGAATACCCACCTCTCTAGAAAAAAGGTACACCTCTGACAATGTCTTCCCAAGGTATTTCTCACAGATCCCATGCCTTAGTGGAGTAGGAGCCATCCCCACCTCAGCTTCTAATCCTGTCTCCATTGCTGCACCGAGTGCCTAACCACCTTGTCCTTGTCAGAGAGGCTCTCCCCTGGAAAGACACGGAGCCAAACCTGGCATGAAGCGATCAGATGTGTACAAAGGGAAATCTTGACAGCATCTGTGAACAGAGTTTAAGAGAAAGGAACAAAATAATACCACATATGTTAACAGATTGAAATGGTAGCTATGGTGACCACAGACAGACAAAGAACAAACCATTTTGCCTGAATTCAGCCAATTCTTTCTGACAACAAACTGCAAGTATAAAGCAAACTTTTAAAAATCCCTAATGAAATCATTATAACAAATCCATTCAGCTCTGTTTGGCTTGTTTGCTTTCTAAATTTCCACTGCAGCTATTACATTAAACCTATTAATCATTGATGTAGTCAAATAATTTCCACAGACTAAAAATGGGGATTTTCTCACTGTAAAAAAAAAAATAAAATTAATTGATTGCATTTTCAAGGAAAAAAAAATTAAAAGCAAGGAATAGTTATTGTAAAATGGCAGACATTCATAATTCAGGGCATTTTCTTGTGCATGAGAGAGTGTCTGGGTTTTGTAGAATACAGGGTTGTTTATAAAAGTTGGATTACTTTCCCTATCCTGATATGCATCGTAGCTGTGAAAAATGACTGTCCTGTTTATTGTGTATCACAGTGTCAAATGTCTCAGCGTCTCTTTCCTGCAGTGTGCCACGGAGCTGTCTCTCGGTGCTCTCCCATTGAGGGCTGGCCAGTTGTGCCTAAGGGAATTGAGCTGAGGACAACGTGGGAGAGCGCAGAGCTGAGTTATCGAGGAGCAGAAAAGCTGCCTACTAAGAGCCAGCGCTGCAAATAGGCAGGCAGGAGATGGGGAGGATTACTCCAGTGCCAGCACAGCATAAGGCTGCTCGAAGTGCTGTGCAGCTGCTTGCTTGCTTGCAAACTCCCACCCCAGGAGGCTTGCAGGGGCCAGAGGAGCCCCCTCAGTGAATGTCACGACGGAGACTCCAGCACGTCGCCTGCTGTGGAGCATCCCAGGCACACCTTGATGGAGACCCCACTGTCTGCTCGGTTTCGGTCCGGAGACTGTTTCAGCACACCTGAAACAGGCAATGCTGCCCCTCCACCCTGTCCCTGCACCCAGCTGCACTCGCTGGGTAGCACAAAATCTTACTTCTGACCTGTGGAAAAGCTGCTGTCATTTCCCTGGCCGAGGGCTTAATATTTAACTTGGTGTGCTTGGTCCCTTTGCAGACTGTACAGTTCCTAACAATGTGGATTTGCATTGTAGCCGTGCTTTTGATGCTCCAGGAGCAGTAACTTCAGATTTCTGCAGTGCACAGACACTCTCAACTCTACTCTCACATTTCCATCTGCACGAGCTCATCGTTCTTTAAAGAACAAAACAAACCTAAAAAAGCAAACCAGCAAGAAGTGCCCACCATTCAAACGCTGCTCTTTTATCTGTGTGCTGACGGAGGCTTTGGCTCAGCCTTCTGCCAATTAAATTAAGCTCCCAGCTCTGCCATCGCTGCCTGCGTGACGAAGGGCACTTTCACCGGCTGCCTCTGCCTTCAGTTCCCCGCACACCAGAACGGGACCAAGTTTAAGGCCTTTCATTTCTGCCTAGCGTGGCCCTTCCCTGTGTTCTCCACCCACACACTTCGCTTTCGCTCTTGCCAGCGCACAGGGCAGGTCCTTCGGGACTGTGCTGGCTCCGAGCGGGTCCCCCGAGGGCAGAGCCGAGCCAGGCTGAGCACATGTGCGCCCTGTCCTTTGTGCAGGGACGGCCGGGGGAATGAGCATTCGGCCCTGCACAGCCTCACCTGCTCAAGCCGTGTGCTTTAACTGCACCTTAAGTGTGGCAAGGAGAACATGGGGAGGGGGGAAGAGGGGAAAAAATTCGCACGTTTTCTTTCGGTATCGCCTGGAAACAGTAAAGAAACAGTTACTTTAATTTTATGTGCGGTAAATCCTCACTAGATGGCTCCTTACAGCAAGTAAATATATTCCCCACAGAAAGAACACTGATGTGGCATAATCTGTGTGAGAGCAGAGATAGCGTGTTGCTAACTGGGCTGTATGGCTGGCTGAGTGCTTTGCATGGAAAAGCAGGATATAACACGGGTGTGTGTGGGTGAGCAAGTGAGCGCTTACACGAATTACGAATGACACCACTCTGTGAGTCGTGAACTGTGAGTCACATGGACACCGGTGTCTCAGGCACATCAAAAATGCAACTTGCCCTTTTCTGTAGGTTTTTATGTTAATTTGTTTCACATTTAACTTTCTAATTCAGGACATGGAACTGGGCTGTGGTCAAGCGTTCCAGCAGTGGAGATCCTGCAGTGGAAACAGCTGATCCCAGCAGCCAAGGTAACAGATGGTATTAGAGCTGAACCCTCAAATGTCATGTAATAACTCCTAAAAAAAATTAGCAATGCTTGCTTCTGAAATGCCCCCCCCATTACCATCACAAGAACATGTTATTTATAATGTGTGTATTGGCAGGATGTTCTGGGCAGAAGAGCAAAAAGAAATGAGCTGTCATCTGCAGTTAACCTCTCATTCATACATCGCTGTGTGCATTCAGTGGTTCAAGGTTATGCAAGTTGCTTGTGCCCTCATTAACGAGCAATGTTAGTTGGTGTCTATCCTGCTTTGAGATGAACATGTATATTATGTGTAAAAAGTACTGCAGGCTGTGAAGGAGCTGTATGGTATACAAATGTATAGGGGCCCTGCATAGGGAGCTACAGGGAGAGGTTGTGAAATGCTAGGAGTGATTTAAATCCATCAGCGATTCCAGTCTGTGCAGCCCACGTCCCTGCAAGGCAGCCTGGCACTGGCTCGAGGGCCGAGTGACTTCTGCTGGCACAACTCTGCCACTGTGTGTGCCCCCAGCTCCCCAGTCTGGCTCTCGCTGCACCCCTGAGCACTCTGCCTACAGCCCACTTTTCAAGGTGAATTAGCAGTGATTTTAGTTTCCCTTAAGCCTCGAGGCTGTAACCTGTGGCCATCAGCAGCTTGTAGATGGTTTAACCACCAGTGCACCAGGGCAAACAGACACAGAGGAAGGTGGTGTCCATCTCCGTATAAACTGCCCCTGCTCGGGAGTCAGTGGCAGTGCACCCAGGTTGGCTCCTGGTCGCTGTGTCAGCAGCCCTTAAAGCTTTTTCCAGCCTCTTTTCTCTCATATTTCCCTCTGCTCATGTGCTGGCATGGTGCTAACTAAAAATGAGCTCAAGTATACAGACCCACAAGTCTCACCTCGCCTCGTGAGGGACAGAAAACAAGGTTTGATGTTGTGTCAAACTTGTACATTGTGAAAAGACCTTTTATTTTTTCCCCGAGAACTGCTGAACATCGGCACAGATAAATACCCTGAACCAGGTTGTAATCAACACACAACATCGATGCAAATATTACGTAAATTAGAGAATTATGGCAATTACATTAAATAATCTACTGGAATATTATAAATGCTCAAAAGAATTGAATTACATGTCTCATAAGCAGGCACAAGCCATTCCAGGCCAATGCAAGAATTTACCAATAAAGTAATATGTGATCATCTAATTAATGGAGTTGTTAGCTCCCCGTAACAATACGGGACTTAGAGCTTTTAGGCTGTTAAACACTTTGTCTCAATGTTTAAAAGCAAGTAGCACCCAACAGACCTTTCCTTTTCTCAGTAGCGTTCCCTTGAAATGCGGTTGTTTACTTCAGGCCTTGAAGGCCGGATTAAGAGCGGGATTGTTTGCTTTAAATTATACACACAAATTTTATTGTCGTTCCTTCTGCCACTAACAAGCTCTGCAAAGTGGCAGAGCTCACAGACTGCGAAAGTGAAAGGGTCAGATCTGTGAATCCAGAAATAATACTGAGATTTTCCTCTCTTTTCATGAAATGTACTTGCAGCAGGCAGCATTGAAGTGCTTCCAACTTTCATAGCAACGAGGAGAAGCAGCTCATGAGTCAGCCCAAAGAGGAAATATGTCATTAGGCAGGGAGTTTTCAACATATGCAAAACCGTCGACGTGTCTATGGCATCCAGGGAGGAATTTTTATAATATTCCTTGTAGTCAGCAGTTTATTGCCAGAGCCATGGGTGTGGGCAGGTATCTCAGTGGCTGAGGCTGTGATTGCCCCTAACATCACTGAGCATTTCACTCCATGGCTCTCAGGCTCCTCCTTTTCAAGACAGGAAACAGACGAGACATATTTGTTTTTGGTAACTGCTGGAAAGACCCAACTAAGTCCTCGTGGTTGTACCCTGAGTTCCTCTTCATCCTCCATATCGTGCTCACCGCACCAAGGAAGGGGTAGGGCTCTTATCTCAGCTTTCTGCAGTTCCAGCCCTTCTGTAACTGAATGAAAACAAACAAAAAGAAAAAAATAATCAGCTTCCTACATTTTCTTACCTCTGTAAATTATGCATCACACTCATTATATGAAAAAGGAAGACGCAGATTTGGAAATCAGTTGTGAATATCTCCATATTTCTTAAAATTATGCAAGTGTTAGAGCTGCATACACAGGGGACTTTCTTTTTTCATGCAGCTTTACACCAAAATAAAGGCCTCAGTTGTTCTAGTTGGTGATTAGGCTCAATATTATGCCTCTGGGAATGGGAAGCATGGGGACTCAGAGGAACAGAAAACTTAATGAATTCTTTATTTGAAGAAGAAAAAAATTTTCAAAATGTTTTCCAGAGCTCACAGGAGAGATTCAGAGGCTCTTCCCTCTTCAGGAAAACGCAGCTCTTCCAGGTGAAAAAATGAACCCTTGTCTGCTCTCAGCTGCCCCTCACCAAAGGTTTCCTTGCCCTCAGAGCCCAAGCTGAGCTGTGGTGCACAAATTCTCCCACTGGCTAAAATTAAGTCACCGACCCCTTCACTAGATCTTTTTACTAATACGGCTCATACTGGCACATCTCCCTGCAGGACTTGGGACTCACAGCAGCATGACTCAGAAACCAATCTTTAGTTGCACAACAAGCTCCAGAAAGACGAGGAATACAACCAGTGAATTTGCATACACTCACTTGGAGGGAGCTTGCAAGTGGTCCATGAACTGGGCTTAGGAGGCCTCTAATTTGGACAGGCTCCTGCTTTCAGGTCTGACCCAAGAACGGCAGATCGCAAAATGGAAAGCACTGCACCGTGGCATGAAGTGAGAGCAACCCTGCCCAGCAGGAGAAAATGAGAAATATCCTTCTCTGGAAATACCTTTGGGTATTGGGGGTTTTCCTGGTGTTGGTGTGGGGTTTTTTTCAGATTTGAATATTTTATGTAATGGAATAAATAAAAACAAACCCCAATCTCAGGATTGCTAGCAGAGCAACTGGGCAGCTAGCAGAGCATCAGTGAGGCTGGGCAGCAAATCCCCACTGTCACTCTGCAGCAGAGCCTCCTGGTGCTCCTGGGTCTGTGACACCTGCCTGGGGACAACACCACAGAGGCCACAAACCATGACAGTGGGACACCACTGGAGCCGTGGGCCAGCCTCAGCTCCCAGCAGTCCAACTAAGAGCACGCCCTGCACCCTGGGACTCTGCCACCGCTGCTGCTGGGACACAGCACTTCAGCACTGAGGCATCTTGTCTGACAGGGCCACCCATGGGCACCTGCTGAAGGCGACCCTACTGCCAGCCCTGTCTACACCAGGAGGTAAAGACACAATGGTGAAAGCTATCCACTGTCTTTTTTTATCCCAGTTCAGGTGTCCCTAAATCAATGAGCTGTGCCTGGTGCTTCTGAGTGCACTCAAGCCTTCTGAGCGCACATAAAAGAGGACAGGCAAAATAATCATGTTGCAAAATGCTGAGAATCGTAGAAGTGGTCACCCAGTGTATCCAGGCTGCTAAGAAAGCTCTTTTGATTAAATCAAACACAGAGCACAAGAAAAATGCTCACATCATACATGATGGTGTCTCTTGGGCTGCCTTACACTGAGATGAAAAAGAAAAAATTACCCATGCAAAGCCCACATCATCCATAATCTGCAATGCATTTGGACAGAGGGAGGCCAGCCTTAACTCAAACCATGTGTGTTTGGCTTTAAAACCAGCATCAGCAGGACTCAGCCAGCCTGTGTGCCATCCTGCCTGCCCTGGATTCCCTGCTTCTCTCCCATATTCAGCATTTCTTTCCATGTTCACAGCTGAATCACTCTTGCATGAGCAGCATCACCATGGGCAGTGTTCCTTCTCCAGGGCAGGCAAGTGGCAAGACCCCCAGTCCTGCTCTGCTTGAGCCATCAGCAGCACAGGATCTCTTCTAGGATACTGTGTCAGACTCCCGCACGGCCCTGTGCAACTTTCTTTTTTTTTTTTTTAATCCCAAATTAAAACTTAAGCTTCAAAGGCATAGATCTAGGGGGGGTCTCTTCATGCAGACACTGTATTTCCTGGAACAGATCCTTTAATTTTCTGGTGAGCCAGAGTTGAAGACATTTGTATTCAAATCCTTATTTAGGCTCTAATGCTCTTTAGTATTGGATATAGGGATTTTAGACTGAAAATGGCACTTCTGACTTTACTATCACCCCAAAAGGACAATCAAATTTTAAGTTGCTATTTCTTTTCCAGCCTTCTTATGCTGTTCCCCACACTCTCCCAGAAACTATAATTATTCTGCCACATCTACTCTACTAATAAAATTTATTCTGTTCTGTGTTCTTCCCCCCATTTTCTTCTCAAGTCTTACACCATCAAATAAAATCAAGGTTTTCATTTGTAAAGTGGTTATCAGCAGCTCAGCTTTTACTTACAGTTCTTTGAGCAGGCTACAGGGATGGTAGACGGATAGGAATGTAATGTAATAGCATATACTGTGGTGTAACCAACCTCCAAGCATCATTTTGTATGCGATGTCCCCCAATACCTTCTCCTTTTACAGGGGGTTAGCCCTGCAGATGATAACAGTACTGGTTCTAATAATTTTGCTGGATGTTAAAAATAGACATGATCTAGTTGATGTTCGTGTCACTCATGGCAGCTCATCTCAGTGTTTGCAATCCTGCCTGAACACAACAGGATTTGTAATCTCCATGGACCTTGCAGAACAGCCCTCACTCAGGGATCTCTCAGGGCTTCATAAGCTCACATTGTGCTGTTGTAGGCTTGCTAAAAACCACAGGGATGGACATCACTGGGCTAGTGCTGAAGCGGGGGCAGGCACAACACCACATCCCTATAAATGCAGTGACTGAAACTCTCTCTGAGGGATTGAATGCATTTAAAATCTCAACTATGCCCAAAAAAATACGTTGAATATGCACAAAAGATTTGTTTGAATCATTCCCAGATTTGCTCATCTTTTTTTTGCTGGTGGCTTTAGGAGCAGCAGCTTTTGTAGCTGTCCTGCAAAGGATTCATTCTCAAGTGTCCCTTGTATGCAGCTGTGCCCGTGGTGTCCATAGGGTACCATGCACCTCCTCCACTCTCAAGTGTGCAGGTTTTTTCCTCAAATGTTCACACCTAAGCTGGGATGCATGGGCAGAGCCTCACACTCACTAACACTTAATTCCCAGGCCTGGGGCCCGGGAAAGTTTTGTTTCAGAGGCTGGTGTTGCTCCTGCTCTTAAAAAAACAATAAATCCCACATTAAGGATGAACTTGTAATTTTCTGTACATTCCCTCTGCAGAAAACAGAGACCCCAAGAAATTGGGGAGGGGGGTGGAAATCAGATGTCATTCCCAAAAGGCAACAAGACGATATCCATTTATATAGTCTCACATTCCTTCATCTAAAATCAATAACACCCCGAAATAAATGAGGCATACCCATTCAGTGCTTGTAGATCTGAGGAATACTGCAAAAAAGTAGTTAGGAATATTATTTCATATCCTCAGCATATGGATGCGCATTGCTCTGGGAGCAGCTTTCCATGAGCACTCCAGCTAACAAGCTCACTGCAGAGCAATCTTTGAGCAGGAAATTTTAAAAGAAGCCCTGGAAAATATTCCCCAGAAGACAACTTGAAATAACTAATCATAAAAAACTTCACACTGGACAGCTAATTTAGGAGCTCTGATCATCCTTTCAGCAACTGGAAATATTACACTTGATGTGCTTGTCCAGTCAGAACAGATGTGTGTGAGTCAGAGCCGCCCGCTTGGGAAGTTGTCGCTCACCCTGCACTCAAAGGCAGAACTGGCTCACAGAAAAGTTGTAAGTGAGAACGAGTGTGAGAGAGAGTGAGTGTGAGAGAGAGAGAGTGTGTGTGTGTGTGTGTGTTTGTGTCACGGGCTTCCCTCTAGCACATTATTTACTGTGAATTACTTAGGCAGCCCTAGATTTCATTTGATAATTTCTCCCTTGATGTGCTCCATATAAAGGCAATGTTAGCATTAACCAAAGCTAATCCACAGCGCAGTTGGGAAGGGGATTATTTTGCCAATGATTGGTTTCTTTAAACATGGAATTGTGATCAAAGCAATATGGCTCTGATTTTTTCCTCTATTTTTTAGCTTTGTAGTATGGTTCTTCTTAATGGTAAGTTATGCTATAAGCATGCTGTGAATTTCCAATATAGCAAAGCTTTAATAATTTGCAGCCATAATTGTTCCTGCTTCAGTCTCCAATTCAATTTGGTGTGGAATTCCCATCTCCCAACACAAAGCTTAACTCAATGGTATCTGTGTGAGACAGATTATGAAACTAGTCTGATATAATGGACTTCATTAAGGGATAGCCAAATTATTTTCATCTGTAATCTATTTTAAATGGAAAAAAGGGCTTTTGAATAAATATTTTTCCTTCAAAAGTTATTAATTTCTGTGGGAAAAGAGGGATGGTTATTGTTGCTTTTTTTTCCTTTGTTTTCATAAAGGGTTTGAAAATTATTTTCTGGTTGAATTATTTCTTTAGTTGAAATAACAGATATTTAAGCCAGGGGTGGAAACAACATCTTTTTATTTTACTGAAGAGTCAAACTGTGCAAGGAGCTTTCACTTCTTTGCCTGCCCATTTGTAACCTCTTCTGATGCTCAAATCCAAGCTCATGGACTGACACAACAAGCATCATCCATTTCCAGACCTTGGTGGCCATTTCTCTGCCTGTGTGTAGATTTAGTAGCCTCAAACCATTTTTTAGTCCAGCCTGAAAGTAGCGAGCTGTGAGATTTTAGCACAGATATCTGTTTTTAAGAGGGAGCCTGTGTTGGCACAAGACCATTAACCCTAACCTGAACATGCACAGACTAATAACAGGTTAGTGGAAAGTCTTATTCAAACCCTGCACATGGCAGTAAATTACTCCCTTGATGAATAAAAGCCATTACTTAGTATTTAGCATCATAGCAAGAAGCTCTTCGGCCTGTTCCTAACAGAGATGTTACAGTTAATTTAGTGTAAAATTATCACCTGCTGTACAATAAAACAACAAACTGCAGTCAAATAATCTCTTAATAAATGAAAATGTGTAATAAACTGTGTCAGCACCGCAGAGACTTGGCAAGGCTGAATACCCTAAAGGTACCAATCCAAACAAATTCACCATACAATATATGGCCTATGTCATTTCTGGTTCTTATCAGAGATGATTCATCTGGGAATCCTTGGCACTAAGTTTTACCTCTAAAGGCCAGGCAGTTATTACAATGATATAATTTCTGCCACATTAATTAAATATAATGCCTGTTAGCCCCTTTATAGGGGTCTATAAATTCGTTGTAAACATATGCTGGAGATGGGCATATGTTATCTACAAATGTAATAAACGCTCAGTCAACTTCCTCTCCTTGCAGAGCTGGGAGAGGTCAAATGATCACAGTGCCAGAAAAACCACGGATACCCAAAGGTAAACCTATTCTTGCTTCTGTCACACATTATGATAAATACATATATATATATACACATATACATATACAGAGACCTGTGTCTCTGCCGGAGAGGAGAAGGCAGAGGCAACACGAGCACAGGGAGTGTGAGGCGGTGGCAGCAGGCAGGAGGACCTGTGACTGCTCTCACTGCCTGCAAGCTGCCAGATCCAATGCTGGTGAACATGGATATTAAAGGCCCTCCAAGTCACTGCAGTTCAGCACAGTCCTTCTGCTGGCCTCTTCTGACTGCAGGAGAGCCTTGGACATGTTAAGTTGCCTAAAGTCTATCTTTGCTGGAGATTCAAATGCTCACTTTACCCAGTATGAAAAAGAAATAAGAGGGGAAACCAAAGAGGAAAGCAAAGCCAAGGGAACAAAAGCTGGGTAACATTTTTGCAGTCAGCCAGACCCAGACTTCGAGCAGCTTGCCTGAGATCCAGTAGCATCAACAGACTTTCTGAGGCATCACATGAGAAAGCTAAGGAAGTTCATCCCCATTCCTATGGTCCCCTGGGAAGAGGAAGGCAAGGTGCTCAGTGGCACTGCTTGCCTTGAAGTCCAAGTCCATCCATTTGAAAACCAGAAAGAGTCCTCGAGGATTGGCCTTTCTCTGCCCCACTCCACCCTGGCTGCTTTAGCAAGCACCGGGAGCCTGGTCCCCTCAGCCAGAAAAGGTTTTTGTGGGTGTGCGGAGCAGGTTGTCCCTCCTGGAGCTGGCACAGGGCACATCTCCAGAGTTGCTGACTCCCTGCTTCTGTTCTTGGAGGGAACCCGAGGGTGGCCTGCAGCACAGGCCATTCACACTTTCACGCTGTACTTAATCTTGTTTTGTTTCACATAGCTCACAAGGCAAGAGCAAGGGACAGCTGGTGACAGCTGAAACCGATGGAGGGTTAGGGCAGGACACGGCAGGGTGCAGCTACCTAGAAGAAATTTTAAATAAGCATCACCATCAGGAGCCCTTTTATCTTCCCAGAAATATTAGTCAAATTGTGAAAAAATGCAAAATTACTTTTGTTTGTGTGCTGTGTCTCCTATATAGGCATTTCTGATCCCATTCCCACTAACATAGCAAACCTCACGTCTTAGAGTCCAACTAGAATAATGGCTTCACGTGAGACAAACTGGGAGCTGCCTGGCACCCCATGCCAGCCCTCTGAAGGGCTGCCCCTGGTGCAGGTCAGCAGCACTGGATAATCCTTTATGTTAAATAGCCATCTGCTACCCCCTTTATAATGCAATCCTCACTGGTACAAACAACCCTGGACCATCAGTACTTCAACCACAGTCTGGTACCATGGGCAGCAGGAAGGACCTCTCAAGTCTACTGGCTCACATCTATCTTCCAAGCTCTTGCTGGTGTCTTTGCACAGGTAATTGTGCCCCAAAACTGCTTAGGTCCCCACTCCTCCGAGGTGACTTCTGCAGAAGAGCAATGGAACAATTTCTCTCAGGCTTTCAGGATAGGGAAAGAAGCTGTGCTGATGCATAAATTTGGCTAGGCATCTGGAGGCAAAACAACACCATTCCAGCCTCCACCTTCAGAAGATGGCCAGCACGTCTTTCTCCATCCACGTTCCTGGCTAGAAGGTTGACATGACACTACTGGAGACCCCTAAGAGGTTTGGGTGCTGCTACAGGGCTGGGTGCAACCTCTGTGTGGGTGTGAGTGGTGAAGAAGGTTCAGGAGCCCATGGGGTAACCACACCACTTGTCCTATGGCTCTGGCGGGGCACATATCACACTGGGCAGCACAGAAGGTAGGACAAGCCTCCCTCATTGCTGGTGCACCCCTCCCATTGTTAAACTGGAGTGGCCTCCAGCCAGAAGCTGTTTTACAAAGACAGGACCACCCAACCCATGTCAGATGTTGGGCTCCTGACTTCCATGAGTGGGGCTGGAGGCATCACTTTATTCACTTCACACCACCACAGTGGCCAAGCTCTCACCCAACACACATCCTTCTTTAAAAGGTGGAAACCGATTATTTAAAAACAGGAAATTAAAGTGACAGCTAGAGGAGACATCTCTGCCCAGCTCTCTCCTTGGGAAGCTCCATTCCTGTATAAACATCCTCTACCATTAACCTCCCTGGACAGGTTCTCCTCAAACTATGAGAGCAGAGCCTTTTCTTCAAACTGAGTATAGCTGAGCAGAAGATAAATAAAGCATTTTTCCTCAATTACATCAAACAATAATGTATTATCAGGACGTGCCATCACCTTTTGGTAGGAGGAAGTGGCAATGCAGTGGTGGAGCTGGTGGCCTCTGACACCTGCCCTGCCAGGGTTCTCAGCTGTGCCAAAGGTGGGCAGCCCAGGCACATTAGTGTTGTGGGGGCAGCTGGTATCTAAGTTGGCCTCAGGGGCAAACTGAAATGTAAATGCTCTGTGCTTCAAGCCAATGCAAAGGTTTTCCTCACTTTTAAGAATGCTTTTGACCAAAATGGTGGAAGATTCACTGTGTTGAGCAGTGTAACATCTGCACCTCCTGGAGCAGCCTCTGTCCTGTCATACTGCCTGTGTGTGCTTGGAAAGGTAACAATAAAAATAAAAATGAAAGGTTTTGCCTCTACAAATTCTTTTCATTCTGAGGATGGAGGGGAAGAGTGAAGCAAGTGTGGTTTTATTACAAGGATTCATGACCAGAACACTGGAGAGATCTTCGGAGACCAGTGAGGGGCCCTGACAGCTGTGGGTGGCTGTGCTCTTCACCTGGCTGTGCAGATTTGCATAGAGGAGATATCTACAGCTGCTTCTCCTCTGGCAGAGGAAAACCAACAAGTCTGTTGTCTGTGTCTGATGCAAAGGAGAAATCACCAATAATGGGATGCTGTAGAAAACCTTGTCACTTCCAAGAGGGGCAGAGCCTGGCTCAGTCTCCAGCCAAGGTCAGCTGATATGATACCAGAATCTGGCCACCAAGACACCGTTCTAACCAAAAGGACGTCACAGCAGTAAGACTATTGATCTGACTCACTTTGTGGTCCACAACGGATGCCTGACAGGAATCGCTGCCTGTGAACCTGTCCACCACAGCACAGGAAACAAAACCATCACGGGTAAAGCCAATGGGTAGAGCCCAGGGCAAGGCAAGCACTGGTCCTGCTCTCTGCTCACTCTCATGGGGAGCAGAGGTCAGGGCCCTACCTGCTGCTCACTCTGCTCATGGCTCAGTCCATAAGGGCAGCAGGACTGTCAGTACATCCCCACATCCTCCCATCCCCCTGCATCTGCCTGCTAAAACAGTTAAACCACCCCAACCTGCTATGGTTTCAGTTTATCACGTATCACGTACAGATCTCTCAGTGCTCACTGCCTCTCACGATTTTTGCTTCCCTCAAAATGTCATCCTAGAAAAAATACCTAATTCAGCAGGGGGAGGAAGTTTGATATTTTCTTCTGAGGCTTTGGGTTTGTTTTTCTTTTCACCAAGCAAAACTTTGGCCTCCTATAACTGGAAGGAGAGAAGTGTGATCCAGGGCCTTGAACTGCTGTTAAAAGCTGAAGGGGAAGGACTGGAGTTTCCTTATTCCACCCCAGAAGGGCCTCTCTGTCTGTAAGGCTGGTGACTGTACGATTTGACTGTTATGATCTGACTCTGTCAGTGAAAGGGACAGACCACTGCATGCACTTGTGTTCTTGCTGCTGTCACCAGGGCACCCACTGAGTCTCCCATTCCAAACAAGATCTCCAGCCTCAGAATGTCCCTTTCTTTCTATTATGAAAATGGCTGCTTATATTATTACTATTGCTACTGACACTTCAGTTTGGTGTGACATGAAATGCTTGGTTTGGTACTGAACCATGGTTTTCCGGTTTTTAATTAAAATTAATAAAAATGGA
Organism: Eulacestoma nigropectus; assembly: GCA_013397775.1. Taxonomy (NCBI): domain Eukaryota; kingdom Metazoa; phylum Chordata; class Aves; order Passeriformes; genus Eulacestoma; species Eulacestoma nigropectus. The sequence goes on from VZTE01003815.1 coordinate 23,443, forward strand.
GTAAAAACAGAAGAAAAGTTTTAGGTTTGAAAGTCTGAAATCTTTAGAAAAACAGGGAACTGTTCAGCTTTACTTTGCTTTACCTTTCAGCTGTTTCAATGTCATTAAATTTTTGCGTTTTTTGTGGAGGAAACCCAGCCACTCCAGTTATGAGCTGTAAAGCTAAGAAAAATAAACAAGAAGAGTTTCACTTAGCCTTTATCTGTTGCCAAATCAGACGTGCCTTTTGCCTGAAGTGCAGTTACATCACAGCAGAGATGCCCATTGAAGGAGGATTTTCTCATAACACCCATGGCCACTGCCATCACTCATGGCCTCAGACACGATTCACTCTGCTCACCTGGGATCACCTTGCTTTCAGTTTTGCCCAGTCCTGGATTTTCCCTTCCCCCATCAGAAGCAAAGCTGTGTTTGCACAATGGTTCATTTTGCATCAAGAACAAGCAGCATGGGCAGCAAACCAGCCCCCCTGTGCTGTAGGACAGCTGCAAAGGTGGGGGGATCCCCCCAAACTGTGGGGGGACATGACACCGCCCAGGAGTGATCCCCCTTGGCTGTGGAGCCCTGCCCAGGGGGCTGGTGTATGTAGGACCACACCATGCTCACATCCCTGACCTCACAGCACATACTGTGCCTTCCCCATGCAGGACACAAACAGAAAGATGATGCTTTGACTTTCTGGAGTCACTCCTGACTTACAGCACCACCACAGCTGATTTAGAGATTCGTATAGGAGTGGCACTTCTGGATGCATTTGGTTCCACATGATTACTTGGCTGGTGACAAGGAGCAGGATTTGGGCCTGTATTGTGGTGTCATTATTTTGATAATGATTTGTGATTAACAGACTTTTTCCCCCCTCTCTGCTGGGTGCAAACCTCACACAGAACCACAATCTGTCCAGAAGTGCATTAAAATGCAAAACTATTTATACTTCACAGAAGGACCCTTTCCATGAGCACTTCTGATAGACTACAAGGGTAGTTCTCATTCTATTTTACAATTATAGTTCCCCATTACAGTAAGGGAAAGACAGGCAAGGGGATGTTTTAAGTGATGTGGAAGCTGTTAAACGTTTTCACCACGTCTGTCAGAGATTCTCTTAAAGAACATGAAGTTGCAAAAACACACACACCCCCAAAAATTCCTACAATTGAGTTTCCAGGCCAACAAGTGCCATTCTGCATGTGCCCAGACATCAGGTATGAGCAGAGCCTGTACTGCCCAGGCAGTTTCTTGAATCAGACCCAAGTTCCTCTGCCTATAGTAGTGCTGTACAAACTGGGGAAGAAGAGCATCCGAGACCTCTAGACATGATTACACCCGTGTTACTGGAATTATAGAGGGTGGATATTAAAGAAAGAAAGAAACAAACAGGAGAAACCTACCTGCACCCTGGTCTTATCTCTGCCCAGCAGCAGGGATGGTCCCACCACAGCCATGCCTCTGTGGTTTGGGTTTTTCCCTGGTGTGTGTTTCTTTCCTGGCTGCGTGGTTTGGGCATGGCAGATGCACAGAGGGGCTCAGCATCCTGAGCACTGCACAGTTCAACAGCAGTGGCTCCAAAGGGAAGGTGAAAAAGGTTATTGCTCAGTAATTAAAACTGAGTTCTTACCTGGCACACAGCTGGGAGATGGAGCAAGAGAGGCTGCAGCTAAGGTTTAGCTTCCTTGGGGTGCAGCTGTCAAGGGAGAGCACTCCCATCACAACACGGCTTTCTGAGCTCTGTGTTGAGGCTGCAGACCCAGGCATAGCCAGTGCCCATACCCAGCCCTGCAGGAGAAACCCCCAGGAGAGGCCTGGAAATGGGAAACAGTTCCATGGACAAGCTCTGCTCACATGTACACAGCATGGATGTAACCCAACAGCAGCATAATCAAGAGAGGAACAGCAAAACAGCCACCTCAGGGTTACTCAGAGAGAGAAGGAGAGCTGAGCCCACTTTTACCCTGCTTAGTGGGGAAAAGAAAATCCAGTTGCATTCTCTCTGCAATCAACTGCTCGACAGCTTCCTTCTGTTCCTTTGTTCTTTTGTTGTTCATTATGGACCTTGGTCTTTTTCTTGCTCTGACTATCCAGGTTTTCCTCTCAGTGTAACCAAGCACACAGCTATCCTGAAACCATTTTATCCTCTTCCTGGAGAGGAAAAATATTAAAGCACAGGTTTACTCCCTCAGTTCAACTCACCTCTCTACTTTCCACAGATGCCATTTCCCCTAACCTTAAATTTCTTCTGCTGAAAAAGTCCCTCAAAATAACTAATCCTCCTGCCTTCCTTCTCTGCCTCCCACCTCCTGTTTCCCCATCCCTGCTCCTCTCCTGTTTCTGGTTTCTTCCCTTTCATCTGGTTTCTCTCCACCAGCTGGTCTCTACATACACACAGCTCTCCCCTTCCTTCCCAATCTCTCTTCACCCTATTATCATTTTTTCACTCGTGCTAATTAGGCCCTCGGTAAATATCTTCTCTGCCTCCCTTCCCCCTCACTCCCTTTTCATGACTTCCTAGCCCCCCTGTCCTGGCATTTTCCCTTCTAGGGCTGCCTTTAATGCCCTCCTGGGATAAAGAGGCCACACAGTGCTTCCAGAGGTCTGCGTGGGCTCGGGCAACCCCCATTAAAATACCCTTGCTCAGAAAGCTGCCAGGTCTGCGTCCCCACACTGCCGCCCTGCGCAGCTCAGCACCAGCGAGGAGCCACTGCGACGATGATCACCCCAACCAGGGCTCACTCTCTTAATTAAGAGAAGGAGGTCAGATCATTACCCGCAGGTCAGGCCGCCAACGCTGGCTCCGCGAGTGCAGCCAGGCCGGGCGCCTTCCTCCCCCGGAGTCCCCAGCTCCGCATGAAAACTCCTCCACCGCAGTCCCAAATCACAACCAACGCCGGCTGCCGGGAAGGGCTGTGCATGTCCCCCTGTGAGGGGGAACAGAGCCACGCGGGAGCATTTCGTCTCAGAGCTGCTGTTCATGAGACTTGCCCTCGAGGACGTATGTTACAGCAGCAGCGTGACTTACAAACAGAGCCTTGCTCTGCATCCTGGTGGCACATTCCCAAGTCTCCAAATAGCACAGGTCACTGACAAATTGTATGATTCAGATGCCAAACCCTCGGTATCTGGGGTGTCTCTAGTCAAAAAGCAGAGAGAGCAGGGCTTGTGGCTCCTGAGGAGCCCAGCCCATTGCTGGGAGAGGTCAGAGGGGTTTTGATCTATACTACTACACTTGTGTGTGCTTTTGTCAAAGCTGCACTGGAAGAACGTTCCCTCTCCCAAAAATGCCTTTGAACTGCTTTTCTCAGGGGTATTTTTCTCAGCACGGGATCCCCAGGCAAAGATTTCTGCAGCTGTCAGAAAACAAAATGCTTGCAAAGAAAACCAGTCCAGCTCAGTATATTTGTTTCAACGTCACTGTCATTCTTCCTCCTGATCACCACTGTTTGTCAGAGCAACCAAAGCCCTACTACTGGACTAGACCCTGTGCTGAACATGGGAAGATGAACTCTCTGGTGCAAGGAGACTCATCTAGACAATTAGCTCATATTTGGAAATCATTTGGAACAAGAAAAGTAGATTTTTTAAACATTGAAAACATTGAGGCATCACTTACATGGCAGTAGCAGTGGCTCATACGCATAATTCACCGAAGGACACAGGAGGGGAACACAAGCACTGGGTTTTGGCCAGCACTGCTTGTGACACACAGACTTTGCCTGTTTCCAGGCTGCCCTAAAGGCTCTAAGGGAGAGCAGGTACCACTCTTAGAGGAGCTAACTGAGGAACTGGGTGCTGAGACGTGAATGCACGGCCAACTCTACCCAAGCATCACCCAAAGCCCAGTTTTACTAAGAACAGCCCTGGCAGAAAGATTTGCCCCAGCTCATCACAGCCCCTCCTCAAACCATGAGGAGCCCACGGGGAGCCACTGGGACCAAAACCCAGAGAAGGGCTCTGCTGAACACACACGAGAGCTGGCACAGGAACACTATTGTCCCTCCCCAGCCCTGCAGGGCCTTTCCAAGGACAACGAGCCACCGCAGCTGCATCTCTGCACTGCAGCTCTTCCCGCTTGGAGGAACACCCACTTGGGATGTGTTTGACCCCACATGAACCTTCTCCCTCCTTCCCCTGCCAACTGCAAATGCGTCACTGAGGGATATTGCCAGAGCCAGCCCCAGTGAGAAGTCGGGTGCTTTTTATTGCAAAATGGATGAAAATGAGGCAGTCTGCACACAAAACCATATCAAAAAGTATTTTGACAGGGATAAAGTTATTCCTACTTCTTGCATCTAATGGATTTTATTTTAAATTAAAACAAAATTTTCAGTTTATTTTGAATTTCCTTTCTCTCTCTTCCCCTTGGATTTAGAAGCTGTGTTAGCAAATGCCACAGTGCAGCAGCAGTGGCATAAGCTCCCAAACAGCCTCCTTGCTGACCTCACAGCACAGGCAGAATGAAGGACTCCTTTAAATTGCTCTCTGTTTTTCCCTTTGCCTCCCACTCCCTACTCTCCAGGACACAGCTTCCCCTGGGACCACTGAGCAAACACAATCCATCTCCTCTTCCACAAATACTGAACAAATTCTGACTGTGGCAGGGATAGATCCTCCAGGCTTGGGCTGCACTCCTTCAGCTGCCTCTGGGTTTGTGAAGGCTGAGGACCACACCAGCTTCTCCCCAGGCCAGGGTCAGTGGTCCACTTCTCAGCAAAGCTTTGCCTGGGCTGGGTTAACCAAGCACATTGGCAGTCCCCTGGGATCTGCATCCCTGCCCACCTAAAATATTGTTCCTTTGCAGTATTTGCTGGCTGCAGGGTGGAACAGACCTTGCCCACTCCAGCCATGGCATCACCTTCACCAGGTGTGAACACCAGCAGGCCCCTCACAGTCCAAAACTGGTCCTGGTCAGATACAAGCACAGGGGGCCTGGATTACCCTGAGCAATGCAGTTGGCTGGGAGCTACGTGCCAGGGCCATGCCAGCTGTGGGAAGATGGGTAATCTCCAATGAACCATGAGGCTGGAGCAGCCCTGACAAACTCTATCTGATCTTGCATCAAGCCAGCCCATACAGTTTACTTGTCAGAATGTTTTAAGCCCACGTGGATGTGCAGCGGGAGCTCCTGCTGTACCACTGCTCTGTAGCAAGGGGGTTGTGACAGCAGTGATCCAGGCTCCAGGAGCAGCTATTCACTGCACTGGCAAACCAAGCTCGTGGCTCCCCTCTCATCCAGCTCCTGATGCTGAGGTCAGACAACTCTGCATCATGGCACAAACAAAAAGCAGCAGCATATTTTAACTGTGCTTGTTAATAAACAGTAGCAGCAACCCTGCCCAGCCAAAAAGGGAGCATTCTAAGGCAGCAACAGGCTCCAGACAGGATTAACAGCACATATTCTGGAGGTGAGGTATGGGTGCAAGAGGATGCAGTAGAAACGAGACCAGCAGAGCTTTCCTGCTAACGGCAGTGATTCATCCAAGAGAGTTAACTAAGTAAAGTTTTCCCAGAAAAACAGAGCAAGGTTTGTTCCTGTAATTCATTCTAAAAGAGCTGGCTTTTAGTTTTCCATTGAGCATCAGCCGTTTCCTTGTCCACTCTTTCCAGGAAAACCTTTAGAAAGGTTGAGGGGGAAGAAGGAGGGATGACAGGAGAAGGCTGTTCAAGAATGCCTGCAAGTTAATAAAAAAACAGTGTGGAATGCTCTTCTGTGACAAAAATGTGAGCATCTGATTTTCTAAAGATTCCACACTACTTTCTTGCTTTATTGATTTTTTAAGAGGTTTGGGTATATTCCCATTTGGCCGTATTTCCAGGCAGCTGTAGCGTGAGTTTTACACATCCTCTCCCTGAGCCAGGCCTAAACTTCCCCCCCACATCTGGCATGGAAATTGCTCTCAGGGAGTTGCAGGCAAGACACAGCTTCCCTTCCCATCCCTACTCCCAGTGTTGGGTGAGGGGCTGGTAGCACTTTTAGAGCTCCAAGGGCCAGAGCTGACCTGGGGCGGGTATGACCCAGAAGGGTTTAAGGGCTGGAAGCTCCAAAGCTCAGCTCAGCAATAGAAGATCCGTGCATCATGAGACGACTCATCCCAGTCCTGGTGAAACAAGGACAAACCCTGGCCCCCACACCACCAGTCCTACAATGGAAGTGAACATTTAACAGTGCTTGTTTGCAGCACCCTAAATAGAAAAAAAATATCTGCCCTCTGTCAAATGCTTTGGTTTGTGAAGGGAGGGAAATGAGTTTTCAGGGGCTTTTTATACCTTTGTGAGCTTCCACTACAAAAACAAAAGGAGGATACAAAAGCCCTGTTTCCACCATCAGCAATAAAATGTTACACAGCTATGAAGCTGAAGCTGAGATTATAAAGTAAAACTAAGTTGAAATTTAGTACTTTTGCCTTAGGTCAAGAAGTTGCATTTTCAGTGGAACCTTAATTACTTCTTCCAGCTGTAGGTCTTAAATAAGCCTGTCTGTCAAAAGCTCACAGATTGGGTTGAAGTGGAAATTTCTGCATAACCAAATTTGGAGCAAATGAAATTAAAGAAAAATAAACCACAGAAGAAAAACAAAACTACATAATGTACGGAGCTAGAATTAATTTTGCTTTCTTGACAGCCTTCTGGAAGGGGTCACCAAGTCCCACATGCCCATGCCCAAGGTGTTGGGCAGGAGGAGAGGAGAGCCACTACAGTGTTAATGCAGTGAAAACACCCACCAAAAGTTGAAGAAAGCCTAGAATAACTAAAGTCAAACTTCATTAGGTCACTCCTCAGTACAGCTGCATTTTATCATCTCCCAAGGTCAGTTTTCATGCAAGGGAGTGTCAAAGTCAGCAATTCCCATTTTTTATTGATATGCCACCTTGCAGCAGGTTCCACGTTAAATTTAATGGGTGCAATTTCCAGCAGGGCAGGCAGCTGCTGTGGTGTTGCCTCCCCCACAGGGAGCCCTTAGTCCTGGCTGTGTCTACTCCAGAAACCAGCTTAGGGCAGAGCCAGGGTCATTCTAGGCTCAAGAGCTTTTTGGTCACCAAGAGCTGGCCCTACCCTGTGGTAGGGTCCCACAGACCCTCCAGCATGGCTCATGTTGCTCCACAGCCTTCCCTGGGGACAACGACCAGCCCAGCATGGGCAGCCTAAAGCAGGGTAGACAGAGCAGCAAGAATGCCAAGAGTCACTGCTGGAGCATTAGTCTATTGCTAAAGCATATCCCCCTAAACCTTATGAGAAGACTTGGCCTTAAACCCCAAATCCCCATTTGGAGTAGGTCTAGACTCCCTCAGGTCATCTTCCTCTCTTTTTCCCTAAAGACAAGGAATGTGTTGCTCAGCCACTGTAACAGCTGGGACAGCATTTGGCCTGGAAGAGAATGACCCTCTGCAGAGGAAGGGCCATGGGAGCAATCAGTTTGCAGCCAACAATCCATATCCAAAGGTGTGGGCACTTCACAGCTACACCACACAGCTGCTGGCCAGCTGCCACAGCCGCTTGCCAACACTGGCCTCGCTATTGGCAAAGCGTGAAGCTTTTCTTCAGTGAAGGAACCCAGTCACCCTCCCCTCCCCACCCAGCTCTCTACCCCACACTTAGTCTGGTCACTGGTCTGGAGCATTCCCCTGCCTCCATTCCCCTCTGGGTTTTCACAGCTTTCTGGAGTCCCAGGAGAAGTCACACTGCGTCACGCACTGTCTCAAAACACAGTGATGTGATGTTATAACAAACTTTACCCAGACCAGGAAAGGAAACTGATCCCCTATTATCATCTTCAATATATTGAGTAAAATACAATCTCCCAGATCCTATGAAAATAAAGTGCTCCCTGCACCCACCTACCCCCCCACCCCAGGGGAGGACAAGAGAACAGACAACTTGTGACAGACAGCCTCACCTCCCACCACACTGGACTGTGCTCAAAGCACAGAGCAATCATCCTTGACATCTCCTGGACGGAGATGTGTCCAGGGCAGGCTCCTCAGCTCGCAGCAGGAACGTGCTTGTGCGAGTCATCCATCCCCCACCCACGCCTTTGCTCTGCCATCTCAGCAGTGCTCAGGAGTCCTTGGGGCTTTACCCCACCCCTTTTCGGTGACATTCAGCGACTGTCAAGTCCCGTCCTGTCTCTGCGCTGGGTTGGCAGCGAACAGGAGATGCTCTCGCCTCAGCAGTGGGGTCCCATTCAGGGTGAGCTGCGCCCTCGGCTCAGCCCCAGGCCGGGCCAGTGCCCGCCACCGTCCCACGCGGAGGCGCAGCCGGGCCATTCCCTGGCCGGCTCGCTCCTTCCCACGCCAGATCACATTGCCCTCTAGTGGAGCTGGATTCACAAAACGCCTTCGGCAGCGGCCACAATGACTGGGGAAATCAAGGAAAAAAAAAAAAAAAAATAAAACTCCAAACCCAGCAGAGCAGCATCCAACCAGGCTCCTCCCTCGCAAGCGGAGCCGCTGTCTGACAACCACGGGGTCCAAGAGCAGCACCCGCAGCCCGGAGCCGCGGGGGGACGGAGCGCAGGGAGCCGCTGGTCCGGCAGTAAGAAGTACCAGAGCCAAGTGCTCACTCCCGTGAAAAGCAAAGCGGGCTTTGCGGAGCCATGGTGCAGCTCCCAGCCATCCCACAGGACATGGCCGGGACCTTCCACAAACCGCCTGGTTCCTCTCCGCACTCAGGGCTGGAGCGTGGGTTATCACAGGCTGCTGCACTTTGGGTGAAAAAGCAACAAGAGATGTCCCTCCTCTCGGGAGAGAGGAAGGACTTTAAGTTGGCAGTTACCGAACTCTAAAATGCAGGTGCTTTTTGAGAGGGAAACACTCCAACTATTCAGCCGGTGTGGCGGGCTCAAAGCGATGGCTCCAAGCTGCTCCAGCCTCCCAGCCAGGTCACTGCATCGCTCCCACACCCACAGGTGCTGAGGAGAGAGGGGTCAATTATCCCCTTTAGAACAAGATTTCAAAGCATCTTGCAGTACCTGTGAACTATCAGGACAGCAGCTCATCCCGTCCAAAGGAAGGGCAGCACAGCTGGACGCTGGTGGCCCTGCCAGTGGCAAACAGGCCACGCTGTGTCCCAAGGCTGGGGCCAAGCCCTTAAGCCACGGTTCAGTCCTGAGACACAGGCACCCACAGAGCTTGGGGGAGGCTGGAGCAGCCCTTTTTCCCAGCAGTGGTTTCAATGTGAATCCTTACCAGCTCCCACAGGACAGAGCCACAAGAGAATATTCCTGGGAAGACACAAAAAGCCAAGAGGCATCACTAAATGCTATGAAAGCTGCCCAGCTTTCCCAAGGGGTTGATTTTCCTTGGCAACCTGACTCCAAATCCAGTAAGGAAGGATCAGTGCAAGACCTGGCCTGCTCATTACATTAACTCCAAGGAACAAGCCAGACTCTTGACAAGGCTTGACGGAAAACCAACACAAATGAGAAGAGAATTGAACTTTCAAGCCACTCCTCCATCTAAAAACAGTTAAAGGTAAAAGAAACATGGCTATTTTTGCTTTACAGGTCAGCACAGACAATCCTCCGCCTCTGCTCTATAGAAGGATTCATCCACCCCCAGGATGCCAACAGTCACACTAGGAGCTTGAGGCCACACTGGGTCAGGGTATTGTCCCAGTTATCCTTGGAAAGATGGCCTGACCAGAGTACTTTGGGCCTCTTGCAGCCCCACCTCAAATGCTGTCCAGCAACTTCTGTTTAAAGTTTCTGTTGCTCTGTGGTTTGCAGGGTTGGACAGCTGCCACTGCATGACTGCACCGCCGAGTCATCCAGCTGGAGCATTTGCTGAGGGGAAGCTCATCCACGCTCAGATGCTGCACGGAGCCTCCCAGGACTGCTGTCACTCTTGGACAGTCACAACCCCACTCCCTTAAAGGCATCCTCCATACTCTTCCTGGGGTGATTCTGGGCACGACCAGCCACCAGGCAAGGGAAGGTTTGTGGGTAGGAGCATGTGGATCCTCACGTCTCCTGGGAGTGTCACCCGGTCAGGATACAGGTCAGATTGCTGCACCCCAGCAGGGCATGAAGGCAGGGGCCCAAATACAGAGCAAAAGTCTTCTCCCTCTCTTGATCCACCTCAACCAGGAAGGTTCATACCCTCCCATTTAGCTGACAGCCCTCCATGAAGGAGTTTTACCAACACTCAGAGGGTCAGGCACATGGTGTCCATATAGCTGCTTTTTGGGTTTGATTTCTCCTTCAGTACTCCTTGCAGACATGGCTCAGGTATGAAGGCCATGCAAGTGAGGTCTTGATGCATGGGAAAGGGGGGTGAGAAAGGGGGGTGGGAAAAGAGGGGGGGAGAGGGAAAGGGGGCTCAGTGCACAAGAGGTGCTTTTCCTCCAAGCCTGGGTCAGTGGATAACAGCCAGTCCCTGCTGAGAGAAGAAACACGGAGGCAAACAGCACTCAGGTTTCCCCTGAAAACTGGGAGCAGATGCTGTGCAAGACACTGGACTGCAGTGCACAATGCCCTTCAGCTGGGCAGTGGGATGCAGCTCTCACCTTTGGTGAGGATATACCGTTGAACTCTACAGGACATTCCATACGCCTCTCAGACACAGGCCCATTAGTCAGATCTTTCTCTTCCCCACTCTTCCAGTTTTATTCCTATCCTTTACTCACACATCCACCCAGATCCTCCCATCACCCAACAAACACCCACCTAGCAATGGCTTGTTTCAATCCACTGCTGGGCCAGCACTGCTCTTGCTGAGTGAGGGGGAAAGCAAAGAATCTCCTCCCCCCTCAGGCACGTCCATCCACGGGAGGAACAGCACCAACCTCTCCCCAGCTGCACCCTTCCTCCCCCAGTCCTTTCTTTCCTTCACCTAACTCAGGTTAAAGCTGCTGTGCTCTGCATGTTCCTCCATTGCCCAGGGCAGAACACATTGAAAAATTACTGTATTTTACAACAGATGTGAATAATAAAGAATAAATAATCATTATTTATGCCATTCCGCTAGTGCCAAGTGGGGACAGAATTTACCTTCAAAAGTCCTTAGACACAGCATCCCAAGCGCAAGGTTTTTAAGAGGCCTGAATAGACAGAGATGGAATTCAGCAGATTTATGTTATTTGGGACATTGAATCTAAATTTGGAATCAAGCAGTTGCCTTCCTGTTAGCCCTTAGCTATCCACTTTCCCAGAAGTAGCTGCCTGTGTTTCCAAGACATTTGGCAACTTTTCTGCCTCTCACGTCATGACAATTTCCATCAGTTTCTGTAAAAGAACTTCAAATAAAAGGAAAACACTATAGAAAGGTAGAGCATCCCCTTTGATACGGGTTTTAGAAGACATAATCATCTACTCACCTCACAGATTGAGAAGAGCAGTGGTTTTAGTTCCAAGTGCACTTTCAATGAAAAAAATGCACGTTCGATAAAGTTTCAAACTATCTTTTTCATTATTACTGATGACAAATTCCGTATGTGTTCAACTGGTGCCAAGTTAGGTCTTCTAAACCTCTGACAGAGCCTTATTTCATCTGATCATTAGTTATAAAATTAGTTCTTTGGGAATACCATCTCCTTGGAGAATCAGACAAGTTGAGAAAATTTCCCTCTGGGGAATCGCTGGTTTAATATTCAGATTCAATTCTCTTCTAAATTTCTGGTGTGCGTCTCTAGTATATTGAGTACAGAGTTGAAGACATTTAGTAGACTATATCATCCATCTGAAATTCACGTTTTGTCTGGGAATGTGAAGGCTGAGCTGCTAGAAGTAGAAGCATATTCCTCCCCAACTTGCTCTGAGCCAGTTCCCCCTTTCTGAAGCACTTTGCACACAGCAACATTATGTGTAAAGCTAATTTTGCCATGCACAGGTGCTTTGCAGCACTGCTCCCCATGTGAACACAGCTGCTCAGGTGCCAAGGGCTGTACCCCCACACCCCACGTTAGAAGTGCCCTCACATACATCCTGTTTCCCAGCCAGGATGAAGCAACTCAGTGATGGCCATCCAGCTCAAAGGGCAGACACCTACGTCAGAGGAGTCCCTGATGCAATCTGCACCAGGATTGAAGAGTGGTAGGAACAGAAAAAAATGCCTATTTACACCTAAAAGCAGGCTGGACATGAGAGTGAGGTGTAGAACACATAGCTTCTGGAGGAGGGGAAGCCTCACCCACTGGTGCCAGGGCACTCACTGGTGCCCCTGCAGAGGAAGGATTCCAGTCCCTGGGGCTCTTAATCAGGCATTTAATATAATTGATCTTATTACACTAAGCATATTACTGTTAAGCCTTCAGCTGTTAATGTTCAGTTGCTGTTGGAAGGGCCAGACCCAGCCACAAATCAGCCTAAAAGCGACACATCTGAAGCAGCAAGATGATAATTCTGAGAGTAATAATTAGTTTGTCCAGGGAGTCTCTGAACCAGCACAGCAACAACTCCTAAAAGCACTGACTAGTCTTTGTGAGAGACCTCTGGGACACGTTCCCCAAGGACATCTGTCTGCAGACGTGCCTTCCTCCAGCCTCACACTGTAAACTGCCCACCCTGGGCTCTCCTGCTCCTTAAGCCCCAGCTCTGAATAACTTAGACAAGTCTGTTCTCCCATATCAGGGAGCAGCCCACATTGAACTTGCTATCATCAGGTTTACAGAGCTTTCCAACCCCTATGCATTGCACAGGCTCTGCAATTCTCCATCCTCCAAAACACACACAAGCCTCAGTGGCCTCCAGCCCAACTCTTACATCCTCCAGGGAAGCCAGAGCCCACCTTAATCTTCCAAGGCAGAGAAAGGTTCCCTGCAGGCACCACTCAGCCCCCAGCAGAAAGCTTAACAAAACAAGCTTCCCTCCAGCCCAAATCCCAGGACTGCTACTGAACATACCAGCAAAGATCAATACCCAAAACCAGCACCTCCTCTTCGGGATTCCCAATCTAAGCCTTCCAGCTTCTAAGTGCCCTCTATATCCGGCATGAGTAGCTAACAGCAACCACCTGAAGGCCAGTCTGTAGGAGCTGTAGGTTGTTGGGGCTTTTTTGGCGTCTAAATGAAAGCTTTAACCACCCACCTGGTGAAGAGTTCATCAGCCGAGGGGGTTTCTGTGGGTATCTGGGCAGCGATGGTGAACAAGGTGTCAGAGGCAAATGAGCTGCTCTGGGCCTGGGCCTGGGTCACTCCACCCAGCATCATTTGGAACCAGGCAGAAATCATGCTGGTTTGCATTCACACCATCTACTTTTCTTTGTGTCACAGGGCTTTTTTCAAGAGGTTTTAATATTGGTCAGCTCCTTACATGCTTTTTGTTTAAAAGGGACCTTATCTTGAATACCCTTTTTTGACATTATCAGCTGTGATTCCACAACTTAGAGAGGCTCAAATTATCTAATGTAAAAATCACCAATGATCTCAAAAACTATGCATTTGAGAGTGTCTTTTAATTTCTTCATTTTCCTAAGCCTTTCTAGGGCAAAATTATAACCTTGAAGTTGAGAGATAGAATAGAATTTAAAATAAAAAGAGTCAAACATTAGCTTTCAAATACCAGGAATGAGGACCCAGGGCTCTAAAAGGATCCTTGAATATTTGGAACCAGAACAGTATTACAAGAGCCATCTGTGCTAAAATTATTCATCTCATTGTTTTTACACATGAGGTGGAAATCTATATTTGCAAAGTATTGCATGTGATTTAAGCACCCAAGAGGAACTGAGAGAAAAATTCAGCCCTGAAGATTTGGTCTATTGAAAGTAAATAACTGAAAACTGGGTGTTTGCTGATTCATTCAGTTTGTGACTGACTCTGTCCTAGTCACTTACTTGATTTCCTTCTCTGTCATACCTCTCTGTTTCATAATGGACACAGAAGGCTGCATGGAAGAGTCCTTGGAAGCTGTAATCAGTTATCAGCACACTCAGATCTGTGACTGAAAGCTGTGGAAAATCCAAAGACTTCAAGCAAGAGTTCAGTGTAAGACTCAGCTGGCTTGAGCTGCTGATAGGCAGGAAAAGGGCAAGTAAAGAGAGATCTGTGTCACCGGCAAAAAAAAACCCGGATTGGATTTCACAACACTGCCCAGGATGCCTCTGCCAGACCGGTCCTAAGGAACACACTGGGAAGTCCTCGTTGCTATCAGGCCTATCCCGCACCCTGCTGGTGGAAACCAGGGGCAAGGGATGGCAAACCCCATGGCAAAGGATTCCCAAAAAGGTCCTCCCAATGCTCACATGCCTTTCTTCCACCACGGGAACTTCCACCACCTGGACTGAGGCAGGCAGAGGTAGGCATGGGCGGCTGTGGCCCTGAGCCTGCTGCCCTCCCCCCGGAACTCCCTCCAACCCCACTGCGGTGGCAGAGGAGGCTGTGCATGGACTGCCCACCATGGGATCTCTCCTGGCCAGCCTTTCCCAGGCCATTTGGGCCTGCAGCATTAACAAAGGCAGTTTAAGGCCATGAAGTGTGAGTCATGGATCCTGTGACAGCCTTTGCACACAGAGACTGAACACTAGGATACACCATCTCCCGCTGTTGTACCACGAGTACCAGGAGCCTCCAAACCAGTGCCACTCAGTTCAGCACCGTGCACATTGTGCCCTGCAACTTGCACTGGTTCTCTAATGGAGTTTCCTGTCCCTTAGAAGCAGAGCCCAGCCATGCAGCAATCTTGCCGATAGTTTGTTTCATACAGCCTCTGTCCTGCTGGGGAAAACCGGTGCTGGAATGGGAAGCCTGACGTTGGATAGCCCAGGGGCTTGCAGCCTGGGTTTAAGGCACGGCCTCTGGTTTCTGAGATGCTCTCTGAAACATTATCCACAGCTCGTTAATATGACCTGCTCTGAGCAGACTGCAGAGCACAAAACTATTCTATTGCAAAGTCCTCGGCTACTGAAGACAAACGAGGAAATAAAATGGGATGAAATATAACAGCTCCAATAAAGGCAGCATTCTGCTGTATTATCCCATTTGGAAAGGCTAAACTAAATCCAGTGGTGAGAAAAATCTTGATTTCACTCCTGATTTAGCATTTTCAAGGCTAACATGGGATTACACTACACAAACAGGCTGCTACCAAATTAGTCGACTTCAGGCCCTCCCCAGCTCGATAAGCAGTTGGATCACTATGGCCATATTTTGCTCTGCACTGCAGTAGGCTTTTGGGTGACTCCCTGCGAGCAGCAGGAAAGCAAAATATCACCCTCCTATTTCTGCATTTTTAGGACCAAAACTGCTGTTCTCTCCCCTTCTGTGTCCAGGCACAGAAATCTAGACAAGGACAGTTCACCACCATTAGTAAAGACCATCTCCAGACAAGGAAGACACGACCTTCCCTTTCCAGTTTTCCTCTCTGCTTTCTTTTTTTTTTTTTTTTTTTTTCTCTTCTCACCATTCCTTTCTCCAGAAAGTCCCCCCAGCAACAAGACCAAATTAATACTTGCAAAGAGTGTCTCACCAGACTGTAAATGCCTCTGCTCTTTATCCTAAAATAATTCTCATGTGAGTGACTAGAATTGCAAATTGTTTTACCTTAGCCAAATGTAGGACTTTAAATTATTAAGACTTTTAAAAGAGGCCAGAGGGTGCCCAGAAATGCCATTTCCACCTGGAGTGAAGCGTGACCTCTGCAGGGCATGGCTGTGTCCTCTGTCACTCCTGAGGGTGGCTGTCCTGCCTGGAGCAGGGGGCACAGAGTCAAAGCTCCGATGAGTCTTTTTCAATGCAGGTTGCTTTCTTTGATCCCGGGAAGAGCTGCATTTGTATCAGATAACGGCTCAGGTGATATTTGAAGCTGGCAGGTCCATGCTGAGCCGGCTGGAGGCAGCAGCTCACCCTGGGTGATTTTCATGTTGCCAGAGGATGGAGAGGCAGTGCTGGGCACAGGGACATTGTCCCACCAAGTGTGGATGGTTCAGGGTGGCTCTTGTCTCAGCAGATTGAATTTGTCATCACCTGCAAATATCTTCTTGATAGACATTTCACTATACTTGGTCTTAAACATGTGTGTGCACATATGTTCCCATCAGTGGGGTCACTGATGCTGCCACTCTATGCTGCCACTAGGTCAAACACTTTTAGTCACTCAACAGCTAAAAGATGATACAAAGTGACCTTTTGGGAAGGTGGAAGTTATGATCTCCGGTCTGTGGGGAGCCCTACCAACATACCCATATACCCCAAAACCAGCAGCTCAGCTAGTCCAGAGCCCAGAGAGACTTTTGGGTTCAGAGGCAGAACCATATGACAAAGCCCAGAACGCAAATCACCCAAGAAATTGTTAGCAGCCAGCTCAAATCCAGCATTTGCACTGAGCATCTCAGCAGTGCAGTGTGACAAAATCTCCACTCCAAAATTACTAAATCTGGAGGAAGTTTAAATCCAGAAACAAAACACTTATACTTGAATCAGCCAGTATTTAGAGTGTGTGTTCATGGGTGGGAGTTTATGTGTTTGCATCCCATGCACAGATTTAACTACTGCATTATTATCATTAACTACTGCAAGTTTTAAAAGAAAGTTAAAATCTAAGATCACAAGAAGTAATAATCGCTCGTATTAGTTGCGTTTTTCATAGGCAAAGTCACAGCTGAGGTTGGCACCACTATTTGCTTTTGTTCAGCTCTTTTCCCACAGACAGCATTTTGGGGCAAAAACAACTGGTTTAGTGAAGCTGCAGAGAGCCAGCCCATGCCAGGGGCAAATTCCAGGCCTGGCCTAAATGGGTGTAATTCACATTCAAATCAGCTGAAGTTATGCCAGCCTGCTCTAGGACTGACCCAGCTCCTGCAGCTTTCCTCCTCAGATTGTTCCCAGCCTGTCACTGTGACGAGCACACGCTCCCAGGATTTTGGCATAGGAGTGAGGCGAGGACGGCCCCGGACATGCCGATCAATCCCAGAGCCTTACGTTGGACAGATCTGAAATCAGTCACCGATTTACCAACTTCCAGGCATGTGACAATCAGGAGCATTTAAGGATACATATTTATGTTTCCAGAAATGAAAACACAGGGAGCTATTAATAGATGAATCTAAAAGCATTCCTGGGACCGTGTGAGGTGTCATCATCTGGCAGCACTTCACTGTACCCACTGCTGGGAACATAATCATGTGGGTTGTCATCGTGCACCCACCCATAGCAGCGGCACAGGCTCGACCCCCCTCTGGGGCCAGCTCAATCTCCACCAAAGGGGCAGCAACATTTTAACTCCCCTCCAGAGCACTTAGGGAGTCAGTGCTGCAGCCTAGGCACAGCTAGGAAAGGGGTGGATTTTCTTCTTACCAACTCAGGTGTTTCCACCTTCCCTTAGGAGACAGGATCCCATTTCCTCTCTCCCCAGGTAGATTGAGGAAAGCCTGGAGCCACCCTCTGGCTTCCTAACAAAGGTACACTTGGGAGCAGGAGGGCACCTGTGAAGGATGCTCCTCAGCTGGAGGCAACGCTGAAAGAGAATGCAGAACTTTACCTTGCTCTTCTTTTCTTTGGAATAGGACCTGGCTAGGATTGGGAAATGGCTGGGAAAGTCTCAACTCGATGCCTAGACTTTGTCAGTATGTGAGCCACGAGACTGGGAAGCACTTCTCATCCCCTGCATCCACGGCCAGGGGTTCAGGTAGGATTGACTGCAAAGGCCAAGTGTTCAACACACTGTGCATCAATATTCAGCATGAGGAACAGAAATGCAACGTGTGTGTCCATTTGTTTTTATGTCTATTCCTCTGTTCCCCCTGCCATGAGTTTCCCTTGGAACTGCAGGCACAAAAGACTGTTTTCCAGCTCTGAGATAGCTCTTATGCACATGGGCAAGGCAGTACAAGAGGACACTGTCCTTTCCCAATACCTCTCTCACATCTCTGCTGGTGCCCTGTAGAGGTGGAGGTGATGGCAGAAAGCAGGCTGAGTACCCACTGCTAAAAAGTGACAGCAGGAGAGGAAGGTGGCCTGACCAGCTGGTTCTTTGTTAAGTCCTCAGTTCCTGAGTATGGCAGGGTGCTTTTCCCTAGGGGGAAAATATTCTTATTATTTAAAGCCAAAAACATGTAATAAATAAGCAATTTTACCTTTTTTTTAACCTGTAAGTTTTCTGGGAAAATTTTTCAAATATATTAAAATAGAGGTATTTCACATCTAATCTGATCTTGTCCTTTAGTGAAGTCAGCTGGCACCCCCTTCAATTTCTAGAGGGTCATTCTACTATAAGGCTGTTTCAAATAGTTTAAAATTAGTTACAGATTTATAAACAATTATATATTTATGTAAGATGAGGGATTTTCCTTAATAGGCATTTAATGAGACACTCAGAATATGAACTAGCTATGGTTTGGGATTTTGTTCATTTTTATGGTGTTTCTACCCATTTATTTTATGGGCTCTGGGGTCTGGAGGCTAAAATTGAGAGCTTGTAAGAGGTTATAAAAGAAAAGAACGGACATATTTTTCATGGCAGTTTGAATAGCCAGGTTGAAGAAAAGAAAAAAAAAAAAAAAGGCAGTAATGCCTTTTATTCACACCTCAGGCAATTGCTTTTTGCCAGTGCTGGACTCAGGGATGGGGACCTGTATTTTTTTCTCATGGGCTTTTTTCCATAGCACCTCACCAATGCAGCCCAGTGCTCACCAATGTGAGAGCATCTCCTTTATCTGCAGCCCGAGGAGAGAGGGCTGTCACTCTTCCCTCCTTAGGGACTGGGCCATGCAAAGGAGAGGCTGCAAACAGCCAGGGGCCCAAGCAGAAAGCCCCAAGAGCCCAGTCATGGGGGTGCATGGCACTGTGCCTTTCTCTGTATGTTTAAAGCATCCTACCTTCTACCAATGTCTGTCAAAGCTGCAGGTACCTGGCACTTCTGTAAATCAGATTTTCAGGTCTTCAGCAGGCATTCAGAGAAAAAGAAAACACATTCATGGGCCACCTGCAGTCAAACATCATGGAGGTCCAGACAGATTTGCACAAACCAGTTCCTCGTGACGGATGGTCTGAGTACCCAGCAACCCAAAAGCTCAAAGTCCTTCTGTGTGGTTGATTGCACATCTCACATGCACCACTTCCAGCCCCTGTTTTTACAGAAAACGTCTTGAAAGGAGAGGAAACAGCTGGTGAATAATTCATTGTGTACCCTCCCAGTTGTACTGCAGCCTCTCCTCAACAGGCAGGGTTATCTGTACCACCACGAGCCATTCCCCCAACGCTTCTGGAAACAAAGGCTCCCTTTCTGCAGCTGTTTATCCAAAGGACAGGGAGAGAGCTGCAGGAGGAATTGAGGAAACAGCAGTAGTATGAGATCCCACCCAATGTAATCCCTTCTCAGGCAGCAGAGATATCTCTGGACAAGGAGGGCTTGGGACTCAGCCACATCCCAGGTCTATCTGCCAGCTCTGTTCCCCTCACCACTGTCTTCTTCCAACTTAAAATAACCCATCCTCCTGTATCAGAGACTGCATCTGGACTTGGTAACAAACCTGAAGTTGTGAAGATTGAAGAATTATGAAAATTAAATAAACAAACAATAGGACAAGAGAAAACAGCTTCAAGTTGTGCCAGGAGGTTTAGATTGGATATGAGGAAAAATTTCTTCACTGAAATGGTGGTCAAGCTGCCTAGGGAAGGTGCTGCCCAGAACAGGCTGCCCAGGGAAGTGGTGGAGTCACTGTCCCTGGAGGAATTTAAAAGATGTGCAGATGTGGCACTTGGGAGATGGTTTAGTGCTGGGTTAACAGACTCAATGATCTTAAAGGTTTTTTTCCAACCTAACCCACTCTGTTTTAAAAAAATGAGCACAGTAGGGGGAAAAAAGGAACATTTTGAAGGGTAAAGAGGAGGGCTCGGCCCTGAAGGATGTGATGGGGACAGACTCTTGGCAGGAGCTGGGGCTGTGCTGAAAAGTTGATCAGAAATATGCTGCCCCTTGGAATTTCATACTGCCCAGGCACCTACCAGCACCCTCCACCTGGAACTGGATGGCACAGAGCAGCCCTGGGGGATGTAGGAAAAAGTGCACTGGCTCCAGGGAATACTTTTTGGAGAAACCCTCCAAGCGGCCATTCCCCAGGACAGGGCTGCCAACCAGGATAACTACACTGCTCATCTCATGCTGAGGACCCCAGTCATCATCTCACTTCCAGCTCATCTTGAACTGGTGAAAGGTTCTGATATTTCACCTCCCAGCCCATAACTCACACATCTGTTAGTCACTGACAACCTATTATATTTTTTGCAATCACATGTAGTGCTGTAGATGTTGCCAGAGTCCGGCTTGGGGAATATTTCTCCAATGTCTTTAGATGCAATTTTAAAAAAGAGTCTCATCAGCGAGCTGCCCCAGTTGGCCTGCAGCACAGAGGGAGAACAGGGAGAGGTTTGCAAGTGGTTTTTTCAGAGCTGCAGTAAACCCATCTCCATGCCCCCGCCGCCGGCCAACACTGCCCTTTGTGAGCTGCACAGATGCAGCGGGAGGGAGAATGATGGTTGAAGTCCTGACAGACTTTATGCTAATTCACTAAAGAGCATTTTAGACCATACACGGACACTTAATCGAGTGGGAAAGACAGCAGCGAACACGACATTTAATTATGGGAAAGAAAAACGAAGTCTTTTACCCTGCATTTGGCGTTCTCCCAACACAGAGTTAATTGTTAGGAGGGTATATTAGAAGGCAATGAAGGAGAAGATTGAAAACCCTGATTATGCCGAGGTCCTGAAAATGCTGAATTTATTGAATTTCACATGAGAAAACACAGTCTGTGCTACACTGAGGGCTGTGCCAGCAGCCAGCTAAGAGCTATGGGGGTCTGTATGTGCATGTAAGAGGGGAACAAAGCACCCCAACTGCTTTATGAGTCTCTGCCAACTGCTGGCCAAGCCCCACTGCATCCCTAAAATGGGGCAGGTCAATATATACTCATGTAGATGCTCTTGGTGCAGGTGATGCACAAGGCCAGCACGTTTTTCAGGAGTTCAGTTTTCCTTTAGAAAAGGATCTAACCAGGTAAAGTTGGGAAGCACATTTCATCTGTGACCTCCGTGTAGTACATTTAGTTGCATTTGCCTAAATTTGGCTAGAGCCTGAAGCAACAGCAAGCCCAAGTGCTTTGGCAAGCACTGGCACAGATGCCCGTGAGATAACAAGAGTGGTGGGGCTGGATCATGTGAAGGTCCATCAGTCCCAGGTGCACTCAGAAGAGGGGCTATTACCAGAACAGAGAATCAACCAAAATTCTCCCCAAAAAAACCTCACGGCCTCCAGCAGTTTGATTCTTAGCCCTGTCCTTGCGCTGTAGTGTTGCCTCAGTATCCCTCAGCACATTTCCCTATGAATTTTTTCAGTTGTCCCTTGAACCACGTAAAGTTTTAGCCCATTTTTTCTTCATGCCTCATCATGGGTGAGGAGCAAAACTATGTCTGGCGCTAACCCGTGGATGCAGTCATTATATCATGACCCGTGGTCCAACATATCTCCCTGGGAATCTCCCCAGATCGGGTCCCACAAAGGAAAAAGAGTGCCAAGAATTGTCAATTCCATCCTGACATTAACAATCCCATCTGTTTTTGCTGAAGTAAGGAGAATTTTCTCCGGATTTTAGCAGCGCAAGATGCCTTTTTTTTCTCTCTTCCATTTTTTTAAAACAGGAAAAATCCTCATGGAAAAATGAGCTCCAGCTGATGGGGCACCTGCAGTAGCTGTCACTGTGCTGCAGGGGGGAACCTTTGGCTGCTGATGCCTCACGGCTGCTGCAAGTTGGAACAGGCACCGCAAGTCAACTTTGGCCGGAATGCCGGTGGGAAGAGCCCTGGCGATTTGTATCGTGGTCCCAGTTTTATTACAGCAAGCTTCTGGATCTTTTTTCTAGTTTTAAACAGTTTAGGGAAAAGAGTCCTAAAAATTAAAATAATTTTTAAAAACACAGAAAGAATCTGACATTTGGGGTAAGATAGCCAAAATTGTTCCCTCAGATCACATGATTTTTGTGCCTGACCAATGTCACTGGAAATACCCAAACGGAAAACCTGAATCCGCCTCATAGACACAGAGTCAGGCTGTCAATGCAGAGGGCAAAGTCCAGCAGAAAATGTTAAATTCTGGCTCCTGATGAAGTGCGGCAAAGCAGAGGGAACCCAAAAGGCTTATATAACAGTGGCACACCCCTCACACGGCAGCCAGGTGTGTGTCCCAGTCCAGGGAGCGCTTGGCACTCGCTGAGCTCTGAAGTGAATCCCAGCAGCTCCGATGGGAGTTAAGCTCAGTGTTGAGCCAGCCCCAGGCTGCTGCTCGGAGTGCCCGTGGGAGGCCACACGTCCCTCAGGGCCAGCCTAAGGACACACACAGCTCCCGGGATGAGGAGCTGAGGCAGGACAGTGAGACGCCGAGCATCGATTTGTTGATGGAGATCTCAGGGGAAACTGCTGAGCCGAGAAAAACAAATTGACAGCAGCTCCATCCTCAGCAGCCAAACGCACTTCGGTTTTGGCTTAGATTTATCAGGTGCCTGACCCAGCTTGTGCTAAGCTTGAGCACAAGCCAGCCGTGTTTACCAGGCTGGGGGCAGGCGGGAAGGAGCACTGTGCGTGTGCCAGCCCAAAGCCCACGGACAGAGCAGGAGCGGTGGGACCAGGAACTCTGGCTCGGCCCCGCGTGCTGGCAGCATCCATCCCTTGTGATCCAGCTTTTTGGTAAATAATTAAGTTTGGATTTTTTTTTTAATGAGACAAGAAGAAGTGTCTCAACTAAAATGTCCACTATGCCGTTTAAAATTTGATTTAAACACTTCCCACTGCTTTCTGATTATTTATACCTCTCTCTGAGATTTTTTTGAAAAACAATTTTCCACTTTAGACCCTACAAACATTTTCTTATGAGGACCTCTTTGAGGAAGGGGCTGGCTGATCATTTGCAAGAGTGTTGATCTCTGGGGCTGTTTCCAGCACTGCTGGGTAATGCTCCAGGAGACCTGGCAATAATTCACCTCCAAGCTGTGCGTGCCTTCAGTCACACTGGATTTTCAAGAACCACATCAGCGTGGAACCTCACGATACTCTGCCTGGGTCAGCAGGAGGAAGGTGTGAGCCCACACCTGTGGGCAGGTCACACAAGTGGAAATGAAGGTTAGAAAAGTGCAGAAGTCAGGCAGCAGTTAAACATGGTTGAGCAGGTTCCTCCTTTTGTCAAGGATTGAGGGGATTTGTTTGCCTTTGGTTTGCAGCAACAACCACTCTTCAGATCTCCATTGCACTGCCAATGTAAGCATCCTCAGAGAAACCCAGGAAGACCTTTGCATATAAGGAAGAAGGAGAGGTCTCAAGACAGGTTTAAAAAAATCTCAGAACAAAGCCACCTCAACTACAACACATTAAATGGAAGTCAAGCTGATGATTGAAAGACTGGACTGCTCCAGAAGCACATTTTCCTGTTCCCTGTATGACAAGCACAGGCTGGTTTCAGTTCAGTGGTGGCTGAGCTGCTGTACAGTAAAACTCACTGATGAATGAGCTACTTTGAAAGCAACAGAACTTTGTCCTCTTGGTGGCCCAGCTTCTCCAGTATCTCCAAAATGTTTATAAGTGGGAAATTACTAAGTGGCCTGTGCAGAAACAAAGGCAGTTGAGGCTACAGCTTTGGAAAGTTGCCCATGGTGTTGGTGGATGGGGCTGGGGAAGCCCCGTGAGAGCAGGGGCTGAAGGCAGCAGAGGGGATGCAGCTCCATCCTCATCACTGCAGGTGACTCAAGGAGTTCAAGTTTTGACATCTGCTTCAGCCCACTGGAGCCCTGAGAGAAAACCTGAATGTCACATCCCACTGCTCTGACCTCGCCTCACCTCTCCCCCCACCATGATCCTCACACCTCTGCTAAAAAAATCCTTCCTTCAAACACCATTAGTCTCTCAGAGCACAAACCAAGCATCAGAGAACCAGTCCCTTCTTCCCCAGACGGAAGCTGTTTTTTGTTTTTTCCAACAAAAAGCTGGAAGTGGCAGCACCAAGGAGGCTTCCCTTGCCTTTATATCTCCACAGGCTGTCAACTCTGAAACCTAATGATGCTGCTAGCACAGCAGCTACCTTTGGCTTGCTTCCAGGGACCATTGCAGCAGGCTGCCAGCTGCAGTGGGCTTGTGCCACCATCCCATACTCCTTCCACAAAGCCCCAGTCCCTCAGAGGGAGCATTCAGCTTACTGCAAATGTTTGCATGACACAGCCACTGCAGCATGCCACAGACGAAAAACCTGGAAGGTCACCTCTGTCATAGGACAAACTACAACCCACACAGTACAACCTTGTCTCACTCACCAAGAACAGCCCAGACACTGGGAACAACAGATCAGCACCCTCTGGGAGACCATGGATGCCAGCAGTAACTTAAGCAAAGCTGCTTTTATTCTATACCAGCAAGCAAAGACCTTGCACTTCTATCAGGCACTTAGCACCAGGACAACCAAGAAAGGTGCT
Organism: Eulacestoma nigropectus; assembly: GCA_013397775.1. Classification (NCBI taxonomy): domain Eukaryota; kingdom Metazoa; phylum Chordata; class Aves; order Passeriformes; genus Eulacestoma; species Eulacestoma nigropectus. Next base: position 47,814 of record VZTE01003815.1, read on the forward strand.
TGAACCCTGGCCAATATGTTTTTCTTTCTGCTTCACAGAATACATGAATTGCAAGAGCAGGCTGTCTCCAGGAGCATTTGTGCCTCAGAGTTGGCAGCAAGGTTTCCAGGGTAAACTCAAATGAACTCTTACATCTCTCGTGGGCTTAACCCAACCACAAGTCTAAGGGCTCATAAATGCTGACATCATTAAAAAAAACCAACCTCAAAGCATTACCTCTCCCAAGCACAGGCTTTACTCCAAGGCTTACCTCCCTTTATCACACTGATATATAATCCCAGACCCACTTTCCTCAGTGGTTTAAGCTGAAACACCTGGCTGTAAACCAGGACACAGGCACTTCTTGTTCTGCCATCCTGGGTTTGGGGGGCAGGAGAGCAGGGCTGGAGGCTGACAGCAACAAAGCAGAGATGTGAAGAGGTGAGGCTGGGGAATTTTGTCTGTCTCCTTCAATGCTTCTTAGCATGACTGAAATTCCCACTTGCACTGTTGGGTGCTCCAGCAGGTGCTGCCATACCCAGCTCTGAGTGGGCTGCTGAACAGTAGCACTCTCAAGAGCCATCGAATTACCCCCATTGGTGACAGACCACGTTGGCATGGGCAGGGTACACAGATGGGATGGGTGGCCAGGATGGGCTCTGCCCACAGTGCTGCAAAAGAGTCTGAAGGAGCCCAAGACCTTGTCCAAGTGTGCTTCACACCTTTCTGCAGTAAAAAAACCTGCAGAAAAAAATCCAAGCACTCTGTTTGCCTCAACGGTGGCTGCTCCACTGTGGGCAGCCCTGCTGCAGAGATGGAAGGCAATGGTGAGCCCAGTCAGCCTGTCCTGGTCCTGCTATTCAAGCAGGGCTACAGGGGAGGTCTAGGGAGCAGAGCCAAAGGGGAGGAGACCACTGGGGCCCCTGCATGGCTCAGGTGGTGGCAGGGAGCAAGCTGACCTTTGTGCAGTGCTTAGCAACTGAGTTCAGGTGTTTCTCAGCTTTGCTATTTACATGTGGCTAGCTTTTGTCATGTATCTCATCTCCCAATTACTTTACATCATCTTTTTAGGCCTTTTTTATTTCTGTTTTCTGGGATGGAGGCATCACAAAACTCTTGCAACACCTTGGAAACATCGGTCCTCCCATTTCCCTAAATTGCATGTGGAGGAGTAGAGGGAAATCCTGGCAAGGGAAGCTTGGACTCTAATGCCCCAGCCACTTAATAAGCCATGAGTACACATACTAATGGACAAATCTGATCAGGCAGCTACAACAATTTCTATGCAAAAGCAGTGCTTTCAAATGGAGAGTGCATAAAATTATGCTAGTGCCGAATTCGTCAGGTAGAAGGCATTGCCACCCTGATTTTAAGCACCTTTATATTCACAAAATTATCTATCACCTCTACACAGGGGATAGCTACTGACTTAGAAAAAGCAAATGGAAAGACCCTACAATGACCTCACTGTGCTTTAACCTCCTGATTGTGATTGTACTTGGATTTGAAAATTTAATTAGAAAGTAATTACAGAGAAACCGGAAATATTGCAGAGGCCTCATCACCAGGCCCAGGAGGTTTTCTTGGCAGCAGAGCAGCTGCACACAGCACTAGAAGATTTCTGACTACTTTTTTACAAAGCAAAAGACAGACTCCAAATACCACTCTACAGCAAAAAGGCTCTTGACTGATAATCCAATCTTTTTTCAGAAAAACAGGACAGGTTTCCTGTTGGGTTGTTGGCGGCAGAGTTGCGGAGGCTGCCGTCACCGTTTGAGTTAACTGCTGCACCACAGCCGCTTCCCACTGAAGGAAGCTCATGACAAAGCTGCCCTCTTTCTTCATCCCTGTTTGTTATTTCAACAGACCCAGCAGCAGCCAAGAGCAGACAGAATGAACAAATGGGAATGAAAATAAGTCCTCTAAGACACACAAAGCATTAGCCAGTTCTTTTTTTAATCTTTCTGCTTGGCCATATATCTATTGTGTTTTAGAACTGAAATAGCAGAGGGGTTTCTTACAGCAAAGCCAGATCAAATAAAACCCTTGGGTGAGCACTATACTGTATGTACCAGCCTCTAAACAAAAGTGAGGGGGCTGCTTTTCTTTATCTTAGACAGGAGTTTGTCCTGCAATGAGCTACAAGGTCAGAACAGTTCGATGCTGAACAGCAGGGGCTGAACAGCCACACATGCCACCAAAATTAAATATACACTAATCACAGGTGAACTCAAATCATTTAGGCCCAATGGTTGGATATGTAGTTCCTGAGTCACAGAGCCCTACTCACATCCCAGCTACAAATGCCTTGGGGAAAAAAAAAGGATGGTTAGGGTAATGCTCCCAGTGGCAACCCAAGCATCTACACAATGAAGCTGCTGAAGAAAGAGGATCTCTCTGCTTTGCTCCAAGGAGGCTCCATCCCCCCAGACCTCATCTAGAGAAGGGGATCTACATAGTGCTGACAAGTACAGCCTGCTCCAGAAACCAGGAGCTTGTGAACATACCACTAACACTATGTACCTACACATCCCTCAGCTTTATGCAAGGCCATTTCAGCATTCCCAGCAGCATTGCTTGGAATTAGGGTGCTGCTGCACCAGCAGTCCTGGGCCCTACAGCCTGAAGAACCACAGGTTTCATTCAGGCCAATTATAGCACATTATAAACAAAGGATCCTGCTTGTTTTGGAACCGGCACTTAGTGAGTGGCAGGTTCTGCTTCCACAAATAGCCCGGGAGCTGGTGAGGACAAGCTCACATCAACCGGCCTGAAAAGGGCTGGGATTAAAATGACACCAACAGGGAACAAGGAGGTGTCCCCAGCCTGGGCAGAAACTGGAGAGAATACGTCTGGGTACCGATCCCCTGTGGGGCCAGGCTCTGCTTTAGCAAAACCTTTCTCCTGCTTATCTACAGGAAAACTGAGCTTTCATCCCGAACCTTCCTTGAGTGTTTTAAGTAGCAAAATTTAATAATCACAGGTATACTTTTGTAGACAAACAGATGCTTTTGTAATGATTTTAAGGCATGTTCATGATATATAACACAAAAGGCAGGCAATTCATTAGTTCTTAGGGAGCCAGAGGGCAACAAATTCACACTGAATTCAATCAGGCACCTACTCAGCTCAATTCCCAATGGGGAAGCCATCCTATTCTCTAATTATAAAACATTGCATCATTTTTCTAACCTTTGAATATTATTGATTTTTTTTTTCAGGTGGGGAGAGAGAAATGCCAAGTGTGATGTCAGCAGGCAGCAGTACCTGGCACAACTGCTCTTTCCCAAAGCAGAGCACTGAGTGCCAACTGAAGCACGTCTGGACATTGCACGGTAAGAGACAAGCTACGCTGTGCATATTTGGGGCAATGGAGGCAAGGATTTGACCCCTTGTGCCCTTGGGGGTTGCTCTGCCAAGGCCAGGTTGCTATATCATTATGATAAGGGTAATCCTGTTAGGCAAACACATCAAACAAATAGCCATTCCTGATTGCAGACCTTGTCTAGGCAGATCTAACCCTGGGTTAAAAATGTGCTGAGTGTGCAGTCCTGTGGCACAGCACACCAGGGGCTGAGAGAGGGATACGTGGGGGCCTCTGTGCCTAAGGACCCCATGCAGGCACTCTCTGAGGCTCAGGCTAATTCCTGGAAGTGTCTAAAAATTGCAACAGAATAAGTTCCTTCTCTTTCCCCTTCACTTCTTGTGTAGAAGAGGACAGATGACTCTTATGTCAGCCTGTTTTGCTTCTATATTTATGTCCTGCCTCAGGCTCACAATGTTCAGCTCAGATGCAATCCAGTCTGGTCGTATTAATACATCTGGGAAAATATTTTTAACAACCAACATCAAGCTGAAGGCCAAAATGGTCCACAGGCTCCAGGAGCTCTCTGACCCCTCTTGACCGCTTGCTTACAAAACAGAAAGGCTCCCCAAAAGGTACTTTTTGGTCTTTGAAGGGCCAAGCACACTTTTCAACTTTCCCCTGTAATATACTGGATGAAATTTAATCTCTCCTGCAGCTCTGGGAGTTTCCCTAAGTTTCCAAAAGGATAAACGTGGCTCTTTTATTACAGGTGCCAAAATCAAGGCTTAATGAGAGGTGGGCTGTGAACCCAGCCAAAGTGAAGAGGACACTGATGACGGCCTGTGAGCATCCCTGAGGGCTTGCAAAACAGCTGCAGCTGAAGGAGCTCATCACCTTGCTGCCCACCTCACTCTGCCAGACCACTTTATCAAGGAAGCAGAATAAAAAATAAGTTTCAAAGCCTTAAAAATTGGTTTATCCCACTGGTGGGCAACCTCTGCAAATCCATGACACCAGTTCAGCCCCTCATCAGCTGGGACTGATGTCTGACAGCAGTCAACCCTCACATTATATACTTCCTACAGAGCCAGTGGAGAGATTTTCTTTCCAAAACAAAATGTATCAGAGCTTCACTTGGGCTCCCAAGAATCAAAAATGGGTAAGGTTGGAAAGAACCACTGGAGGTCATCTAGTCCAACCCCCCTGCTCAAGCAGAGTCCCTGGGAGGACATTACTCTGGATTGTGACCAGGCAGCTTTTTAATATCTCCAGGGAAGGAGATTCCTCAACCTGTCTGGGCAACCAAGAACCATTTGGGATGCAGATTTTTGGAATTTCCTCAGCAGCAGCCAGGAAACAAGAATAACAAGAGAAGACTTGCTCACTTTGTTGTTTCCAAAGCAGATTTTTCTTTCATTAAATGGGTCAGGATGGAGCTGACTCTATAATGCAGCAGAGAAAGCAGAGCAGCTGAGGTTATGGGCAGCTCAGGTTCAGTGTGAAATGGTGATTCACACGAAGTCAAGCAAGCAGAGACTGACTGTAATACAAATGAAGACTGAGGAGGAAGAAGAGGTGGATGCTGAGCAAGACAGTGCAATGGTGAGTCATGAGAACAAGGTGAGGTTCAAGGTCATGACTCCTCCCCTGGACAGGGTGATGTTGTCTGATGGTTCCAGCAAGGGAGCCAGGAGCATTCCCCCAACCCAGATCACCACTGACTCTCTAATCAGCTGTCTTATTTCTCAAATGAAAATATTTTTGCACTTCCCAGGAAAACTTCTGTATCTTTTCCAAAGCGATTTGATATTCTGAAATGAAAGGACAGCCACTTGCCAAAATGCTCCCCTGAAAAATGGAGATGGGCAAAGAGACACACAAAAGGCAGGTACATGACCCAGGTGTTACAGACTCAGGCGGGTATAGGAGGGAGGTGGTCTCCTCTCTGCATCTGATGTGCAAAAGCCATCCGTGGTGAACAGCCCTCACTCACCACCATGCAGGAAGAAGATGTGCACTCCTCCTTACCAGGCAGCCCCAGGCAGCTTCCCTTGCTGCCTTCCCATCCCTGGTGCTGCAGGCAGCCATGGGCCCTGAGATGACAGACAAAAAGGACATCAGGTGGGGAACCAGCAGCAGCAGAAACGAAACCGAAAGGTTTTTGAGAAAATATTTGTGTGAGGCTTCCACGAGGTGTCAGCAACAGCTATTATTCATCAGAGCCGAACAGGGTGCCTGGGGCTGCCATCCGCCTCCTCATATGGCATGTCCTCACCAAAGGAGAACAAATCCTGTCTAGTGACTGCCAGCAGCTCTGCCGCCGTGTCTCCCCACAGGATGACCAGTCTCTGTCCCCTGTCTAACACAGCACAGCAGAGGGTTCCCCATGCAGAGCCAGGACCCCAAGGACCAGAACAAATTACTTGCATGTTATCCCTGACCTAAAGAACTCACCAGCTAAAACAGGATGGTCAAAGCAGCATTACTGCACCCCCTGTGCAGCTGGGATGCTGGTGGCACAGAGAGATTAAACTGAAGATCAGTGATGTACCTGCAGCAAGAGGGGGACATACAGTGTGTATATTTGTGTATATTCCAGCCCAGTGCCCCTACTGCAAAACCCCTGACTCTCCTCATTCCTTGCTTCACTCTGAAGATGTGCAGTTTTAGCTAAATAGGACATTAGGCCTTTCTCTCTGACTTGTTGACGAAGATCCCGGAGGCTTAAAGTGAAGTGTCAGCTGTGCTGCTCCAGCCCACCACGGGTCTGGAGCTGTTGTCTGAACTCTGCTGACCTTTGCTCCTGAGCCTGCCTTCTTCCAGAGGAGACTGGTAAGTGTTCAGAGTCAAACCCATGCACAAATTCCTTGCAAGGACTGGAGTAAACCCTGTATCCTTCAGCCCTGTTCAAGAATGAGGGTTGTACTCTTTGCCCATCTTCAATCTCATGCTCAAACCCAGCACTAGACCATGTTCAGTGTAGTCTCTGAGCGTGCATATTTTTATTTTGCTTTTAATTATACCCACAGTCATGTCCATTAAGCCAAAATCATCCTGCCCTCAATTTAATGAAAGCCTCAGGAAGCAAATGACGTCTGCCACAAGAAATGGCAGAGCTTTTCCCTTCGTCCAATTACGTAGTTGGGGTTTCCGTAGTATTAAGAAGGTTTTAGTTGGTCACTGGCTGGAGAAACCAAAGGATCAAGGTCCCGGAGGAGGGTGAAGACGAAAATAGCTCTGAGAGGACACGTCACATTACTCGGATGTGGTTGCACCGACGGAGTAATCTCTGTCATGTGCCAAGGAACCTGTGATAAGCCCTCTCATAGTCGGATCAGTAATAAGATCAGTTACTTAATTCAAAGTGAGTAAAACCAGGCTGGACTGCAAACAAAAAAGTCACGTTCATGGTTCTGTGCAAAAAAGTATACATTTCAGAAAATTAAAACTTTTCTGGGCTGTCCTGTTACATCACTAGTGCTGAGCACCCTATAAACAATTTTGGAGGCAAATGTAATCCAGTGCAGCCCACAGACAGGCTGCCTTTCCTGCAGGCAGGCTCCCACTTCAAATGTACGTGACAAATACAATTTGCAAAGGGTTACCTACCAGCTGTGAGGCCAAAAGGACTTGGCACACTCCAGCCTATTTTTAAGCCAGTGCTGGGGCCCAAAGCACACTATGGTTGTAACCATTCCCACCACCTCCACAGGAGAGCTTGGCCCGTGAATAACAGTCCCACTTCTACACCAAATACATTAATTTCCTACACAAAAGCCAATTTGGCTTTGCAACTGTGCTAATGCCTTGCCTTTGGGCTCTGACACCACTTGGCTTGCCCAGGCATGTGTGGAGGAAGAACAGAAAGGGCTGGGCTACCTGACTTACCACCACACTGGACATCCAAATCAGTGGAAATGTCCTGGCAACAGCCAGAAAATGATTTGGGATTCTCATCAGGGCATCCCCCAGAGCAGGCAGCACACGGAGTTGTGGCGGGTATCACTGCCATCAGCGATGGGCAGCAAGGCACAGGCAGACACAAAGGAAGGGCTGTAGAACCAGCTCTTTTTAAACCATTTCTTTCGATCCTGCACTTTGGTACAAATTATCCCATGCCTGCAGTCATAGGAGGCAACTGACAAGTGAGTGCCCTGGTGGTAGCAGGGAGTGGGAAGCGGCTGCCTTTAATGGGTTTTCACCTGGAATCGGAAACGAGTGGTGAAAGAGGATTTTCTGTGCTGTGGCTGACATCCAAGATGCCAGGAGCTGTGGTGGATCCGTGGGGATCCTCGGATGACGAACTGTGCTGACAAACACTGGACGTAATTCTCTCCGGTAAAGCAGCTCAGTGGATGTTATTTTATTCTCTTCCCTCAGATGTGGTCAGCAAGAGTTTTTAAGTGTGACAGTGGCGTGCAGTATCCTGCCCAGCTCCCTCACCTGCCTTCACCCCTTCACACGGATCCCCAGGGTTTGGTGTGAGCATTGCATGGCAGGGAAGAATTTACAAAGCAAACCAAGCACAGTTTAGGCATTGTTTCTCTGGCTGAATGGTGGTTCAGAAGAGGCACGACAAAGGGGATGGCTGTTCCTCGCCAGCTTCATGCTCATCAGGGTCATGGGGACGGTTGGTAACGTGATGTGGGCTCCCTTCCTGCCTCCCGACCAGCTTCACAGAGAGGGCTGCAGGGAAGCAGAGCATTTCAGCCCATGTCTGGCGATCCCCCTCAGCATGCACAAGTGTCTTCCATTCCAGCAGCTAACAACAGCAGTGGGAGAACTCCAAGGACAGAGACACCAGAGCTGTGGCCCATGAATCCATCAGTGACTGGTATCACCCACCTGCAGATGCCAGGGAGTCTGATCTTCCTGACTGAGAGGACAGTGATGGCAAGAGGGAGAGACACTGGGGCCAAACACACAGAGGAAGAGGGAAATGCTCTGAGGGGGGACAAGGATGGAGCAGATCCCAGCATTTGCTATCAGTAAGGAGGCCTTATGAGAGAGCAGATCCCAGTAACACCAGCACTTGCTTTCCCAGTGTGTGACACTTACCTGTACACATGCCTTTTAGGGCCAAGGGACTGCAGGTGCCCAAGGGGACCCCCTGGTGCAGGGCTGCGGGCAGTGCTGGGCTCACCCCACGCCATGACCATCTCCTCGCTCTTCTGTAGCCCAAACCTGACAGGTGCCTGTCAGAGGGAAATGTCACTCTCCGGAGGCATTCGAGAGCCACCAGTTTAGCAACGAGCACATGTGCGCACACGTGCTCTGGCTGAAGGGCAGTGCCAGGCCCCAGCCCGAGCCAGCCACGGGGGCGGGCAGGGGGCAAGCCAAGAACTGGCATAGGCCAGGCTGGGCCCTGCCAGGGCGGGCCGGGAGGTGTGACACCGCCTGCCCCGGCACCCGTGTACCCGGGCACTGCACGTCTGCAGCCTCCCAAGCCCAGGGGCCCGGGTGTCCCACAGCCCCTGTGCACAGCCCCGCTGTGGCCCAGCGCCTTGTGCCCTTGACCCACCTGTCCAGGCTCTGGTGTGCCCCGGGTCCCCCAGACTCAGGATCCCGTGCCCCCGGGGCCTCTGTGCCCTCTGCTCTCTGCATCCCTTATCCCCAGGGCCCCACACCCTCAGGACACCATGTACCTGCACTCCGTACCTCCGGGACTCCAGACCCCCGCACTGCTGGGACCTCATATCCCTGGGACCTCATACGCCCGGGGACCCCGATCCCTACACCCTCGGGACCCCACACTCCCGTACCTAAGGAACCCCATACCCCTGGGACCTCCTGCTCCCGAAAGCCCCGATCCCTGCGCACCCGGGACCCCTCAGCCCGTACCCCGCGACCCGCATGCCCCCGACCCCGCCCCGCGGCATTCCCGCCCCGCCCCCGCGGGACTCCGAGCCCTCAGCCAAGTTTCTTGGAACTTTGCCTCCTCTGATGCACGCGCCGGCGCCGGGCCCCGTCCTCCCGGCGCAGCCAATGGGCGGCCGGGGCGCCGGGGCGGCGGCCAATCGGCGTTGGCCGGACAGTTCCCCGGTCCTGACCGACCTTCACCGCCCGGGCGGGGGGGCCATAAAAGGGCCCCGCGGCGGCGCGCGCCGCTCCCGCCTCCCGTCCCTCCACTGCGACGGACACGGCACGGGCAGCGCCGCGGGACCGGCGGGGAGGTGAGCGCCGGCAGCGGGGGAGGGAGGCCGTCCCCGTGCACCAGGGATATGGGCGTCCTGTGCACTGCGGGGAGGCCGTTCCCCTCTACCGGGTCTCCGTGCACGGGAATAAGGGTGTCTAGTGCACCGGGGGGAGGCCGTTTTCCCGTACCGGGTTCCCGTGCGCCAGGGATATGGGCGTCCTGTGCGCTGAGGGGAGGCCGTTTCCCTGTACCGGGTCTCCGTGTACCGGGGACACGGGCGTCCCGTGCAGCGGGAGCAGAGACGGAAGAAGGGAGGGAGGGAGGGAGGGATGGCGATCCCGTGCTCCGGGGTACGGGTGTCTCCTGCACCGGGGGCGGCTCGCTGTCCCCCGCGCCGCCGGGGAGGCGGGCGGGCCAGCCCGGCGAGCCCCGGAAGCAGCCCGGGGAGCCCCGGCTGCCCGGCACTGACCGCCCGTCCTTTCCCGCAGGTCCGGGCCGATGGTGGGAGGCAGCCCCCGGGGGAGCCCAGCCGCACGCCATGCCCTGGAGCGTCCGCTGGGTCGGCGGCTGCGGCGCCCAGTCCCAGAAGCAGTGCAAGAAATCGTCCTTCGCCTTCTACCAGGCGGTGAGGGACCTGCTGCCCGTCTGGTTCCTGGAAGACATGCGGACCATGGAGGTCTTCCACTGGGAGGACGGGGGCAAGGTGAGCGTGTACTCGCCCTCGGAGGCGCTGCTCTACGCGCTGGTGCACGACCACCAGCCCTACGCCCGGCACCTGCTCACTAAGTTCCCCCAGAGCGCCCTGGCCGTGCCCAGCCAAAGCTTCAGCTGCTGCCAGTCAGCCCCGCACCTGGCCATGGCCGTCCGCTACAACCGCGTCCGGGTGCTCTTCCGAATCCTCAAGGCCGTCCAAGCCTTGCCCCCGAGTGACAGAGCCGGACACCTGGACCGCCAGGGCTGCAGCCGCGTGGAGGGCGGCAAGACAGCCTTGCACATGGCCTGCGAACTGGTGCGGCCCGAGTGCCTGCTCCTGCTGCTGGGGCACGGCGCGTCGCCCTGCCTGCAGGACAGTTCTGGGAACACCCCCCTCGACACCCTGCTGCAGCAGATCTCCCACATGCCGGCTGCTAACATGCGTGCCAAGCTCCTCTGCCTCGACTGCCTCTTCTTCTTCGTGCCTCAGGACCTCAAGTTTGCAATGAAACAGCAACTGTTGGACAACCGGCAGCAGTGGCAGGACCTCCTGGGGGAGAAGAGGTTCCAGTGCCTGGTGGGCTTAGCTCCCCCATCGCTGTTTGTCGGAGCCATGCGTGTCTTGATCAGGACCATTTCACCCGAGCACTTCCCAGAGGCTCTGGACAATCTGCCTCTGCCTCATTTTCTGAAGCCTTTGGACTTGAAACTGGAGAGCTAGAGGGGTGGTATGAGAGCCTCCCGCTCACCTGACAGAAATAGACTTGTGCTAAAAATGTATCAATATACAAAGCTGCTAATGCAGTGGCCAAGTATCTATTTTACTGAGAACAGTATTTTTAAAAATAATTGTATCTGGCACTTTACAATATATTTTATTTAAAGATCCTTGTGGTGGGGTGGGGGGTGTGCTGCATTTTATGAAGACGTTCTATGGCATGTACAAATGAGGGTATGTGGAAGAACATATTTGTACATACATCCGAATAAACCAGTGGCAGATGTGATGAAAATACAAATCAAGCAGCTGAAAACCCTGGAGTGGTATGTGCCTTGGAAAAGCATGTGCAGGGTGGGGGAGTATCTTTTTGTTAGGATTTCCCTGTTACATAAGCCTCGCCGTCCTGGAACAGGATGACTCCTTTTTTACAGCTCTCCTAATACATCTTGGCAGAGATGCGGGCTTTTTTTAAAGGCATAGATGAAAACTTCCTCGTCTTGTACACAAGACCAAAGAGAAGCCAGATACTGTTACAACTTCCCTAAACAAGGCTGGCAAGGACGTGCATCTGAACAAAATGTATTTTAAAATATGCATAAATAACAGTTGGCTTCCTTGTAAAGTTGTCTCTCTTCCCCTTGGAGGGCCAAGGTGTTTGTCAGGTAGACAGAGATGGAGCACACACGTTGCTGTGGCCAAAAATGTCCCTGCCCTGGCAGGGCTGGACCCTGCAGCCCCTCTGTGTGATTGCTGCAGGGTGAGGAGAGTAGCATGGAGCAGGAGGGCCAGCCTGCTATTCCCAGAGGGATGTAAGGAGGTATGACAATGGCCCAGGATCCTAGATCATGGCTTTTTTTAGGGGATTCTGGCCACTCCTCTGCCACTCCCTATCAGTGTGTGACGGCTCAGGTTCAGCTGAGAGCACCACGGCAGTCTTGGTGTGCGCTCTGGGTACCAGATTAATAGTTTAGATACCCAGCCTTTCCCCAGCTATCCCTTCTGAGATGCTCCAAGGTACAGACAACATCCTCACAACTGCTCCAGATCAAAAAGCCCTTTCGGGGTAACGTCCCGCTTCCAACACTTCTGTTTTGACCAGGCAAAGGGTACAGCTTCAGTTCTTTGCTGTGCAACTTTTACTCTCCAGCTTTCTGGGCAGTCCGGGTGTAACTGGCACTGCCCCTGCGTGCTCTGCAGGGAGCTGTGCTGGCTCCACCAGCCCTGCAATGATAGTGATCTCCTAGGCCACAGCGCTGGAGCCTTGGCTCTGTTCTTGGAAGTTGTCATTGAAACTGTAGGGTTTTGTTTCAGTGCTTAAATTCGTAGCCAGGGAGTTGTTTGCCACTTGAACTATTTCAGCACTGCTGTTCCCTCTAGGGTCATCAAGGAATTGATGTGCTTTGTAGAGAAGAGCCATGTTCAAGGCACAAATTTCTTTATTCATGAATTAATTTTGGTTAAGGAATGAAAAAGAAAACCACAGAATTAGGTGCTATAAGCTGTTCATGTTTCAGCAGAACAGAATGGTATTTCATCTAAAATAATCTCTCTACTGCATGCACAATAAAAGATAAGCCATACTTCTGAAATTTGAGAAGAAACAGAAAGAAGATTGCTATTCTTAGCCTGATAGCACTGAAAATGTTTCCTAGAAGAGAAAACATTCCTTTTTCCTAAGAAACCATGCTGATACATGCTCAAACCCATTACCATGGGAAATTCAAATTCCTTGCTGGAAAACATGGAACGATTCTAACTGTTCTCTTCAGCTATCTTGTTGATTATAAAAATACAGAAATCCAGAGAACTAATCCTAAACTTCTAAACCTAGCCACTTTAAAAAAAATTAAATATCTATGTTACCACCTTATTGCTTCTGTAACAATGGTGCAGAAACATCTTTCAAAACAGACAAGTAGTAAAGCAGTCAGGTCTCACTTGCACATGGCAAAGTGTCATGAGGTGGGGGAAGAGACAGAGCTGGGGGTGGGAGGGAATGTTTGTCAGCTTTGCTGACAAAGACATCGTGAGATTCAGCAGTGGGGAGTTGTTTGGTTGTTGAACTGAGAGGTGGAAGACGCTCCTGCTCCCAGGCTGTGAGACTAATTACACAGTGGAACAGCACAACAGGCTGGGCAGGACATCCTACACCTTCAAATGAGCCCTTTAACAAAACACAAATTCGAGGCAAAGGCTGCCCTGTGATTCCCTAGAGCACTCCCACCAGCTCTGGGGTAATTCATTTCAACAAACAGAATGGATCCCCTCAACATGTGATGGGTCCAAAGCCAGCTGACTGCTGTGTCCTTCCTGTTATTCTGGGACAGGAGTCAGACTTGGTGCCGAGCCCACGCTGGGATGGCTCTGCCGAAGGTCACTGGCAGCCCTCGCTGCGTGTGGCTCGCTGATGTCTGCCATGCTGCATCTGGGGAGGAACTGTGGGCAAAATGCACCGGTGACCGCGTGGATCACTCACCCAGCTGGGGCCAGACTTGTTTTTCAGACAGAGTCACAGCTTGGAAAAAGGCTGGGGCTTCTTGGCATTGGAAACATAAGTCCTTTGTTTATAGACCAAGCAATAGCAGCATCAGCTTTCCTCAGACTGACCTGCCAGCACATCTCTGTCTTCTGCCACCTTTAGGGCACAGTGGAGTGCAGGCTCCACAGCCCATTCAGTTTTCCATCTCTTGGAGAAGGCTACCAACAAAAGTACCAATAAGTGCCAGCTGCACCGCCACTGACAAGCTTAATAAAGCAAACATGGACAATGATTATGTCACTGAAGAGGACTGTGGTGCTAGACCCAGGGAGCTGGCCACAAAGGTGTGGGAAAGAAGATTCACCAAGTCCTAACACTAAAAGAGCACAGGGGTAAAGAGATAAGACTTAAAAGCTTCTGTCTTACCTGCACAGGTTAATCTTGTCACACAAGGCAAATTATTCATCTATAGGAAATGCTTTCCAAAAGCATGCAAGGCAGTAGATAGAAACAGCATTCCTGAAAAGCTTGGCTACAGTCAGTCCTCTAAAAAACTACTTTCTGTCAGGAAACAGTGATGAAATCTAATAAATATGTCCCATGGGTTGCTCAAGCACTTTCAAACCAAAATATTCATATACTACCCAGCTTGTAGTACAAAGTGTTTTTATTTGCTGTGATAGGTAAAAAAGGCATGAAACATTTTCATTCAGAAAGCAAGGGGAGAGAGGAAGTACTGAGTTAGTTTTGACTCTGCAACTGACTCCTCTCTGCAGCTCCCAAAATTTAGCCCACCTAGAGTCTGCTGAAGGAGATGAAGGCTGTTGTAATTTTGAGTAACTTGTTTAAAAGCTGGATTTGTGCTCTTCAGAAGTCTTCTTTTAACCTGGCACAGAGACAAGGAAAGACTGAGACTAGAAAGGGGCCAGAGTGCCAGGTTTGTTTCCTAATCCCTATTTTGTCCTGTGTTCGGTGTTCAAGCCATATGGGTTTTTGACTTGCAATATAAAAAATCTACTGACATCAGCAGATCCTTGTGCATTGCATCATCCCATCCAGGCAAACAAGGCACTCGTGCCATGTGCTTAATATTTAAAGAGCACTGTAAATCCTTGCAAACCAAGTTTCATAACATCTGAGTTAATAACAGTACTTCCATCCCTGCTCGGTGTCAGCACCTGTCTGAGGCTACATAACCATTAATTCCCAGCCTGGCTTCAGTGGTCTCTCCTCCTACACCTAAAACGTGTGAACAGGAAGTTCTGCTTATGACTTGCTCAGACCACATCAAACTGTCCTCCATGACCAAGAATCTCATCTATGGTGCTGCAAGGCTGCTGCTTGTACTGATTTGCTCCTGCTCTTCCCACCACACAGGTACAGGTGCACGCGTAGCACAAGAGTGGAAGGAGCTGAGCTCCCACACAAAACCTAACTCAGCAGGAAATACAAATACAGTTTGCAAAAGCATCAGAGATCCCTCCCTGCTGCTACAAGAAAAGCAATCAAGTTCAGCTGGGGTACAAAGATTGCCCCCATTTGCCCTGATGACCTCTGAAACAACCAGGATCTGCTTGCCCAGTGGTTTAGTTGATAAATGAAAAAAAAATCACATAAATCAACAAAGCAAATCTTCAGAAGCCTCAAACAAAGAGAAACTCATCGTGTTTAGGAATTATTGCTAAAGCCAGGAGAGCCTGGTCATCTGGTCTAAATTGTGTATGACCCAGGCCAGCAGTTCCCATGTTGGGCTTATCACATCCGATTGATTTACAGCATCTGCTTTAAATCCAACCTTACTTTATTGATTTTTAAACTGTGGTACATCCAAGACTCTCTGAGGAACCTGTGGCTGAGTCAAGCAAAGGTCCCATCCAGCTAACCTTAATCTCTCATCATCCCCTAAACCCCAAAGTATGCCCTGCCATCAACCCCGCCTCCTTATTCTGTAGGAAAAAATACTGTTTTCCTAATACAAATGGGAGAGTTGACCATAATGGATCTGAATCAGCAAGGAGAGAGGCAGAAAAAATTCAGAGAAGCAAGGAAGGCAGAGAGGGACTTTGATCTGTCCCACACTTCAGCTTTCTGAGCAAAGTTTTAGCAAGTCTGAGCCAGAAAGTCTGGATCCTGAGAGAGCTCCAGACCCTCCAGCTGCTGTAAGGTTATGTTCCCTGTACTGGAAATCTAATGGGAAACAGAGCAAATCAATACTTTTCCTTCAGGAAAGCAAATTAGGCCTGAAAAGCTAAATTCCCCAGTTCAGGAGCCATGGCAAGACACCTGCATGCCTGGGAGATGAGGGGTGACCATGGACCAGTCTCCCCTTCCCTGTGCTCCCCAACTAAGGCAAACACAAGGGCAATAAGCTCCACAGACCTCAACAGGGAGATGAACAATTAATGCTAGACAAGTCCTTCCCTCAGGGTCCTCTGTGGAAAGCAATGGAAGGAGGCTGAGGGAGGAGAAAGAGACATCCAGGCAGAAAGGGCTTGGCTCAGCCAGGACAGGGAGCAGCTTCCAGCTCCGAGGAGGACAGCACCCTCGCTGCCTCTTGGCACCCTGATTCCTGCACCATTCGCTGTGAGTGCCACAGCTCCTCTCCCACAGTCTCATGGCTCTGAGGGCAAACTGACTGTCCTCCCAGCAGTGACCAGGCAGTGTACACAGACCTTGACTCTGTTTGGAAGACTGGGCAGCCCTATCTTCTCTCTCAGCCAGCAAAGCAATTTTGCCCAAAATTGTCCCGCTGCTCCTTTGTTCCCATCCCAGTGGTAATTATTGTTTTGATGTAAGGGCTGTTTTGTCACCATGCTCTTAATATTCAGGCTTTATTTTATAATCATTAGGGGTTTTTCTTTTTAATAGTGCAAATAAATTGCAGTAAACACATACTACATCACACTCATATTTTTCATGTGATGTCATTTTCCTGATGACGTTTGAAGCAGCATTTTAGAGCAAAGCCTAAAAGGATAAGTAATTTCTAACTCACAGTAAGAGAGAGAATAAGAAGCTGAGTTTCTGAACGTGCTTTCCTCTAAAACCATCTGCTAGTGCTCTCCTGCTCTCTCCCATTCCTGCAATAGGGAAAGCTATTGATGGTTAGTAACTCAGAGTGACAAGACAGAGGGATGCAGACTCTCACACTGATTTCAGTCCCTTGCTAATGCCATGCCCAGTCAGGGCTGTGGCCAAAGGCAGGCTGGATAAAACTCCCCAGTAGTAAAGGAGGTGATCTGAACAACTGCTTCTCCACTTTTTCTGTGTGGAGAGGGGCACATTGCTTCTGGTAACACGTCTGCAGGCTCTCCCAGCAGGAGTGGGGCTGGGACCTTAAGGGCCCCAGAGCTTAGGAAAACTGCTGAAAGCACTGTAGAGCCACAGAACCATTGCAGAGCTCTCAGTGCTCTGGGAAAAACACTCACATGCCAGTGGGAAGAGCGTAGCACTCCCTTGGGTTTACCTCCTCCTTCAGATGCCCAAGGTTTGACTCAGCTTTGCTGCTGCCTCATTTTCCCTGCCAGCAGCAGCATCAGGGCTGTGGTTAGACCACGAACACCCTGGCAGAAAAACACCTTCTGAGACTGCCCTGAGGTAAGAGCTGCTGGGAGGGCAGACCAGGTGAGTCACTCAGCAGGTAGAATATTTTGAAGGATAAAACCAGGTTATTTCCTTCAAAGTGATATGCCAGCTACATATCACCCAGGCTGCCTTCACGATGGAGAACATCAGCTGAGGTGTTGGAGATCTGTACAACATCCTGGCCAGAGACAAGCAGTTCACATCCAGCAACAACGTCCCAACCTTCATGACAGGTCAGCAATCTATCATCCCATCAGCCACGGCTGTGGTATCAAGCTCTAGGTGAAAGATGCAAGGTGTATTTCCTCATAATCCTTTGCTCCAGTCACTCTGGTGTCTATAAGACTGTAATTCTTCCTGAGAGTCGCCACCCCAGACTGGGTTTGCAGAGAGGGACACTCCACCCTCCATTCTTTCTGTCAGGAATAAAGTCCTCTCTCCAGCACAGCCTGTCTCAAGATTTTTGTCTGCCACTGACCCCTCCCAGCACTTACACTCCTGCTCTCAGGATTCAGGGGAAGCACACTGCCAGCATGGCAATGGACAAAGAGCATCCAAGCTGTCCTTCACTGGGTAAGTCCCAGCTCCTCAGTGAGATCAGGCCCTTGTGGAAGCACAGAGTAGGAGGCACCTGGGGCTTTGGGAAGACAGCATGGCCAGGCAGACACTGGGGCCAAGCACCACAACACTTTCACCACGAATGCTGTGAGATGCTGAGTTCCTAATCCTTTGGTACCACATGGTATCAGCTGTGCTTACACACATGCTTAGATATGACTAGTAAGGATATCCCTGTGGTACTGAGCCACTCGCCCACATGATGAACAGACAACTCACAGCACATCTTCCCCCTTTGCCAGTTTACAGAGACACAGAGCAGTTAAATCCCAGCTTCTGAGGTCAAGCTTTTTCTGAGTAACATCAGCAAACATTCTTAGCAGTAACATCAGCAAATACTCTTATCACCAGAGGACTCTGGCTCAGTATTGGCCTGCAGCAGCCACTGCAGCGGCCTTTAACTCCTCAAGTCTCACAGGCACTCACAACACAAGCCAGATAGTGGCAGACCTTGTCCTGCAATAGTCCATGCTGCACCTGCAAACAGCATTTTTGCTGGTACCAGCCCGGCAGATGTCAGGCGAATGTTTCTACTGCACAGCTGAGCCCCACGGGGCTACAGAGAGAACCACAATGCTGCTCAAACAGCAGGACTCTCATGTGTTCCCATCCTCTTTCCACTGCAGCGGAATGATGGGGGAGGAAAAAAGGGGGGAGCAAATTACATTGCTAGCCCTGACAGTGAGGGAGTAATTTTCTGAGCTAGAGCCAAGCAGAAGAGGGAAGAAGTGACACAGAACTTGGCTCTGCCCACCCCCAACTCAGAAAGAACAGCTCTGCTGAGCAAATGCTGTGCCTTTCAGAGGGTGCTAAGCAGCACTGAGTACTCACTCTGGGAGGTAATAAGTCCCAGCTGGTAGTCTGGATCTGCATCTATTCACCTTTTCAGCATTTGCAGTTCATGCATGGGAAGTGGCACTGTACTGTACCAAACCAAGGACACGGAGCTGGGAGGGTATTCGGAAGTCTTTTGTTCCAGAATCAAAAGAAGCCTTTCCTGCCTCCTACTTGGGATTTGATGCTTTAGAAACTGGTTGCTCAGATACCAAACAAATCTTGTGTAGACTCCCTATTAAAACAAAAGCATAGAAATTTATGTAACCAAATCCCTGCTTTGGACTGTGACCTTACCAGGCCCTATTCATTAATTAGGCTACACTGAAGATTTACTCAGATCCCAACCTGACACTGATGCAGCTCACTCTGCAGGAGACACCCTTGCTGTTGGGACACATACCAAACATGCTGTTTTAATGCCACATTGACCACAGGTGACCTTGGCATTAAATACAGTGCGGCAGAAAGATGTGTCCTACCTCTCTCCGTTAGCTGCTGTCTGTGAAGAAAGAAGCCAATTTGGCTATCCAAGCTGATGACTTTTAGCTCAGCTGGCAGAAGGGCTGCACCCCCTGTGACAGCAAATCTTGAGCTCTGAGCCTACAGAAAACCCATGTTCTTTGTGGTATCAAAACATGAAACTAGCACAATGCTCCTGGCATTTCTACCTGCCTTCCTAGTTCCCAAGCCTCTGCAATATAGTTCTTTATGGGTTAATGGGAAAACATAACTCTACTGGTTTGTTGCTCACTTTCCTCTTGCTGTAGGATGTATCTGCCCATCATGCTACTTTCAAGCCCACACCCTCACTGTAAGCTCCAGGCTTGACATCTTGTGGAACTGGGTAGTGAGGGTCACCTCACTCTGCTCACCACTCCGGTTCGCTCCTTTGTGAGCAGCCTTTGGGAACTGCCTGACCAGTCAGTCTGCCAGCAGCAAACCTTCAATTCCTCTTCCCTGTTTGCCTGCTCTCCTTCTCAGTCTGCCTTTAGGTAATGACAAGTTTACTGCTGATTTACCACAATAAAAACATAAGATGGCTGGGTTTGGGGAAAATGACCAGGTAATAAATAAAAGGGACAGCTCAGGCCTGCTGAAGTCAAAGACTGATACTACACATGAGCATCCACTTGTGCAGGGATCACCTCTGTGGAGAAAGACTATTGGAACCAGCACCTACAGCTTAACAAAAACGGATCTACTACACAACTCTAAACATTTTCCTTTTACAAGTCTCCCATACTGTTGTAAAGACAAATCATCAGTGGTCAAAGGAATCTTTCTTATTTACACTTGTGACATATTGATTCTGAAAATAAAAACGACCAAACCAAACCCCAGGTATGTTACAGCTATTACAGGTGATGTCATGTGTTATTAGCCTGCTGGTGGCATTGCTCTTGTGCCTCCTCTACAATAAAGAGCACTGTTTTCACACAGGCCATCAGTCATGAATCATGGATAAGAGAATTGCTGGAGGACTGGTGTGCAAAACTGCTGTGTGTTCACAAACAAAAAGCAGTTCACAAATGACTGTACAGGCCATTCATTCATGAGGTGGACTTGATGATCCTTGTGGGTCCCTTCCAACTCAGAATATTCTGTGATTCTGTGAAAATTATGTCAAAGGAAGATGCACACGTTCTTCACCTTCAGAATTCCTGACTTCCTGCTGTCATTCAGATCTACCAAGCAGAACACTAAAGGACATAAGAGTACTTAAAGAAGCGAAAGCAAGGTGATACCACGTACATAAAAGAATCAAGCAAAGCAATAGAACATTACATGTTTCTGACAGATAGGTGTTCCCATTCCTTCATATAATTACAGTTATTGTTCCCTTTGTCCAATCTTAAACACTTCATGGAATGGAACTGCCACCATTTCCTCACAACAGCACAACGTAATAAGTCTTACGATAAGGAAATGCTTCCTGCCATTAAGCCTGTTTCTTCTTTCCTCATTCATCTTCCACAGGTCAGAATTACTCTCTTCAACATTCCCTGAAACCATAATTTTACTTCTACTCACCCTAGCAACCACGGATTAAGGTAGGTATTCGTTCAAGGCTCTTTTACTTCCATCCCTGCCCCCCTCCCCAAGGGGGAGCATTATCTCTGCTCATACTGGTTTTCTCAGAATATTTTTCTGAAATTCAGGTGCTTCCAGCTGTTTGCAATAACCTTGATGTGAACACATCAATATCAGAGGGAAACAAAGCTACATTAGCACTATGCAATGCAATGCAAAAGACTTCACCCCAAACCAGGAACAAAACTGCAAATATTACACAAAGCATGCTACCACAGGCCTCCTGTAACTTGACCATCTTTTGAAAAGATATGCTCCTATTTCCCAACCAGTGGCACAGAATGGCTTCCAAAGATACCTCTTACTTCTGTGGACTACAGCAGAGACATTGGGGTAAAGAGAGGGGAAAAAAGAGATGGTTCCTTCCCCAAGTGTCATCCATGTTAAAATTTTATGAGTCACTGCCAAAGAAGAAAGACTATCACATTACAGAAAGAAGATGCATTTATTTTGCAAAATCACTTGCTTGGGATGGCTTCCAAAAAACATCTTACTTGGCTGAACATAAGCAGAGTTGCCTCCAGAGGTGTTATATGGCAAAGCCTTAGGTCCTACTAATAATATTCCTGAAGCCTATCCAGGGTCCATTGTAGTGAAAGCTTTGCCATGAATATATATAGGATTAAATATGAAAGACCAGCATTCCAGTATTCCCTAGTTGCCTGGCTGTGTTTTCACAAAGTGTTTTTTCAAAACAGTATAAAAAATTTTTTTGTTTTTCCCCTAGTCAGCGTGGTTATAACTGTGACCAGTATTTCCTGAGCTTAACGTGACAACTGAATTCAGATACTCTAAATCTGCTACTGGGAAAACAGCTAAATATAAGTCAAGAGATCAACAATACCAGTGCTAATAAAAATAAACTCAGATTTGTTTTATTTTATTTTTGGGCGAAAGCAATGTGCATATTCCCACTGCAGCAGTGTTTCTGGAGCAGTGATTCTCAAAGATGCTTCATCAGGCACTGCCAAGTGGACCACATTTATTTACAGAAGCATACAACTTCTGTGGTGCTTTCTATTAAAAACTAGATGGAAAAAGTGCAGGAAAATCTACAAGGAAGTTTTAGCGGTGACCCAGGTCAATCCACTCAAGAATTTGGGAATAGCTATTTTAAATCTACTCACTCTGAACAAGCTGTACTTGTAAAACTAAAAGTAACAAAAGGTGAGAATCTCGAATGCAAACAGGATAAAAATATGCAAATCATGTGGGTGAGAGGCCTAATTGTTGGGTCCATTAGACACTGGATTTTAAAAGTACCCATCTCAAGGTCAGAGATGGGTACTTTTGGAAAACCACTGTCACTCAATGTCCTAAAATAATTGTAGATGGTAGATACAATAAGGGCTGTGCTACTCCCCTCAACATTAACTTTTAAAATTAAAAACTGCACGAAATTTTGTGAAATTCATCTTGAAGAGAGCATGAACGTAGTTTCATTTGTAGTAACTGGTCAAGGATGCAATTTGTGTCTCTTGTGCTGATGCGTTCCACCCTGGCTGACTTTAGGAACTCTAGCAGGGAACCCTAGACTTGAAGAAAGAATCCTCAGAGACAGACATAAGGAATCATCCATTTGTCCAGATTTGCAAAAGATTCCTATTATCCCCCACAGAGGCTGCCAAAACTCACCAGGCAGGGAATCCTAGATAGGTGATGAGCCTGTCCATGCTGCCTAGAACAAATGTGCTAAGGGAGACACTGAAGGCTGGGCTCTTGGCAGTACAATTCTGCAGAGACAATGTTATTCTTAAGGTCCCTGAAGCTGACAGCAAGAGAGATGCCAACCTGCTTCTAAAAGTGGCTTTGAGAAATCACTGGCTGTATGATTGCGACACTCAGGGATTGAACAAAGCACGGCCTTTTATGTGAAAGCCGAGCTCACCTTGCTTGGTATGCTTTGAAAACTCACCTGGAAAAATAAGGCATCTCTCACCCATTAAAAAAAAAAATAACCAAACATCTGTTAGCTTTCATCTCAAAAGTCTTCTACTAAAATCACGTTTAGGAAGTCACTATACTGCAAGCAGCTAGCAATGGTGAAAAACATGCTGCAAAGGACTAAGGAAAAGGTTAAAGCTGATACAAACCCCTGCTGGTTTAAGCTCAGTTTTTTTATTAAAACCGAAGTTAAAGTAGAAGGAGCTGCTTCACTACATCCCTGGACCTCAACTCCCATCCTACAGCAATTAGAAATGGCAAGATGGGGAGGAAGGAAAGAAGGTGCCATACAAAACTGAGATGCCTGTGTTTTCCTTGAAGGATTTGCTCTATATGGGCATCATGGAAATGCATGAAAGGATAGGAGAAAGATCTCCAAATGAACAGTATGAAAAGCCATCAGCAGGCCTTAAAAGCAAGGAGATTCAGCTCCCCAGTGTATGCATTCCTAGTATGGACAAATACGTGTTTCAGACTTTTTTGGTGTTGTTTTAACCAGGCCTCATGTTGGCAGTATTTTAAGTAACCAGCCAATGAGACCTGAAGCCCAACAGATCTCCTACACAAGTACCTAAGGCACCGATGTTAATATTTAACAAGGTCAGCATTATTACTACAGCAGTTACAAAGAGAACCAACAGTGCTACACATGTTATTTCGAAGTGTTACACTGATCATTTACCATGTTCTCCTCAACTTAAAGGGTCTGACTTTCACCACAGCACCATGGAACAAAGTGCAGGTCCATTGCTTCACGTTTTTATCCCCTATTTGGAGTGCTGGGTGCGGCTCATGGAGGGAACAGACCTTAGACCATCTGTTGAGGCACAGAACGGATTTAGCAAGACAAGCGTGGGAGCTCAGCAAGTAAAATCTCAGTCATTCTAGCAATTACCCTACTTACTTTGCACTTCCCATGATCAGCTGGCTGGTCTGTTCCCTAGAACAACCAGGGATTGTGGGGTTTCTTGCTGGCAGTTGCAGTTTTTCCCCTGCAGCACAAGCAAATTCATTCTCTGTGGTACATCCCCCTGCTCTTTAGCCAGGCACACGTGCCAGGAATTCTGCTGGGAGCTTCCCTGGAACTTTCTTCCCAGTCTTTTTTTTTTCTGGGAGAGATCTAGTTAGCTTGATCTTTCACCTGACCCAGCAGAGCTTAGCTAAATTCATCCAGCCCACATTTAGGGAAAAACACAGCAGCGTGACAGCCTCAGCAAGGAGTCATCTGTTGAGTATTCTCCTTTCATGCTTTAAGAGATGTTAGCACCTGTGTCACTTCTCATTCCATACACAAGATACCTCTGCACACCCTTAACAGCAGAGAGTTCTCGGCAAAGGCTCCCCACAGTGATTAGACAGCAGGTCCACTGAATACAAATAAAGCAAGCAGACACTAGTGCAAACCCAGGACTGGTAAGTGCAGGACGTTAATAAAATTCTGTACGCATCTTTAGGTGCATTTTCTCTGGATATGAGATTCAAAACACAAGTGTTGTAAATGGAAGTCTCCTTCCTTTATCTGCTCTAAGTGTATCTCAGCTGAGGTTACAAGAAAAGTATATTAAAATGGAAAAACAAGTCACTGGTTCCTTCAGTATCAGAAATAGTGAAGAATGTTTGAAAGATTAATTCATAACTGCAGCTCCGCTCAGTGCTACTCAGCTGTGTACTATTCAATGTCTCTCTCAGAATCAAAGGCTATAAAAATCCCCGTATTTAGAAGTAATTTCTGAGGGCCAAAATGGAAAGGGCATTTTTCAGTTTGGAGGATTTAGTACTTTTTGGTATTTTATTATCATTGTTATTAGCTTTTACAGAACAGAAATCAAAGCTTTTCTATATGTGTATATATATACACACATATATATAAGAAGTCCACCATCCATAAGAACATAAAGATTCTCAAACAGATCTTTACTTTTCCTGTGCTTTTTTCCTCCACTAGCATCAAGCAGGATTTTAACCTTATGTTTAACCTTGTGGCTAATATAAAAATTTGACAGATATATTTAAATAGATTTCAAGTCAGGTAAACTCAAGGACCAAAGGAATCATCACGGTAATTTCACCCACCTTCTAGTGTGATAACAGCCACAGAACATTCTAAAACATTCCCTACACTGAACCAAAACCTCACTTCCCATCTCTATTTCAAGCAGTGAGAAATCCATAACTGATATACCTAGATATTGCTATTCAGCAGACTAGGGAGATAATTTCATTCATCCATTTTAATCTTTATTGGTGGAGCTCTGGTTGTAGTAATTCACAAAAGATAATGACTGCAACTCA
Organism: Eulacestoma nigropectus; assembly: GCA_013397775.1. Lineage (NCBI taxonomy): Eukaryota > Metazoa > Chordata > Aves > Passeriformes > Eulacestoma > Eulacestoma nigropectus. The sequence continues at coordinate 72,496 of VZTE01003815.1, forward strand.
ACTTTTGCTTTCCAGTAATTACAATCTAGTCCTGTATATCACAATTTCTCTTCTGTCCTGCTGATGTGAGACTGGTTAATTTTAACTACAATAACTCATTATCAAAAAATCAGGGTAATGTACTTTGTCTGGCTAGGGATCCATCAGCTTTCTTAGCTGGCTACTTGCCAACATAATACTATTTCCAACACCTAACTTCTGCTTTCAGGAAGGCTGCAAGAGAAATACAGCTTGCATCTCACATTTTACAGCTGGAAATCCTCAATCCAGTCTTACCTCTCTACTCCTGACAGTAGGGATGGGATGTAGACAGGGCCAGTTAATGTAAAATCTGGAGACCTGAGAACTTACACCAAGGTTAAGAGGAGAACTCCATACCTTCATAAACGATTTATACTTCACTAATTGCTAATTAACCAGGCAAAGCCATAGGCATACAAGCACTTGAATTTCAAACCTTTATACTCAGAACATCATTTACTGAAAAGGTGTATCAAGGTGGTTCCTTGAAATCTATCCCGAACTCGCAGAAACAACTAGCAAAAGCTCACTCATTAAAGAGAGTTTTAAGAGAAAAGCAAAAATATAAGCCAGAATGTCAAACGAGTCTGAAATAACCCAGAAGTGCCTTTGAAATGCTTGTCAGAACTCATCTATTGAAAAGTATTGTACAGGAGTTATGGGGCTCTGATGATCACAAGTGTGTGGGAAGAAGGGAGGATTCTGGTCCATTCCATCAGACACTCTTTGAAAAGGAAATGAAGGCTGAAGAAATGTGAAACTTTGTACCTGCACAAATAAAGCTAGGTTTAGACAGTGACCCAAGTCCATAATTAAGTGTTTCTCATTGTAATTTTCCTAGTAGTAGCAGTGTTTCATATCAACAGTTCTACTATCTTACCTAAGCAATTACTATATTTTCTTTGACACTTGTTAGTGAAAGATTTTCTCTGTACCATTTAACATTGTCCTATTTACTTTTATTGCTGCGAGACAAAGAAAATCAAGAGTTTCTCATCTAAGATGGCTGTTTCACAACAACTCATCACAGTAACCTTCCTTACACTGCGACATCAGGATTACTCCTGCATAATAGTAAGGAGCTGGTGCTGTAAGGATACTACTATTTCTCTGCAGGAGTCAGAGAAGCAGCTGAACCAGTTTGTCAAGATAAAAGCTATGATAATTAGGCAAGGACACTGCCTCTGAATCTGAACAGGATTCCTGGGGCTGGAAGTGTGTTTAAGAGTCAGAAGCCTCATTAATCACTGTTATGTTTTCTTGTGTGAAGTTACCCAGGTCCTGACTCAGTCAGGAAACAGCTCTCTCCTCTGGGAAGCGAAGCCAAGGTGTTCTCTTTTAAGCTCCAGCTGCAGTTCCAGTAAAATGCCAGAAACACAGGAAGTCCTCAGATAATGTAAAATTCAAGGAAGGGTGCAGTTATAGCACACGTGGTACAATCACCATTTTCTGCTGGACCATTTTCTAGCTGGGACCAAAAATGCGTATTTTTCACTGAGAGCTAAAACATTCAACATGCAATTTTTGTTCAGCATGTAAGGAAAGAAATTTGTTTACTTCTATTACAGCAAGACTATCTTAATATGGAGGCAACAAGCTTAATATTCAAATATGAGACGTGTTTAATTGCCTTTGCTTGAAAGATTAACATTTTGCTGGCTTGACACACCTGTCACAATTAAAAAAATATGCAAAATAAACTTCACAGTATCCAGGTCCTTATATTGTAATTACCATGTTCTCTGGGGCAACATTAGGGCAGGGATTTCATAAGCAGAGTCTTTCACAACAAGACAATTGCCAGACATGGAGAACTCTCTTGTAAATCACACAAAAGAGGAGTCTTACCACAGTAATTTATTTCTTAAAAATCTAATTTATTGCACTTGTCTTAAAGCACAAACAAAACCAAAAACCTAAATACAGAAATAAAAGTAAAAAAACCCATCCTAATTTTGTTGAAACTACCCTAAAAAGTAGTCTGTAAGAGCTCTTGACACCAATTTAATATTAACAACCATAGCAAGGAACAGTATTATACAGTAAATAAACAACTAGCAAGCTCAAACCATTACTAAGATGACTTTGAAAAGTGTAATACAAAAGTGTCACTATTAAATAATGCCATTGTACTTGAGCATCTGGTGCTTGGAGGGCACAGAGAAGTTGTTCTTTCTCATGTCCTTTCTCCAAAGTGATTGACTCGGGAGTTGCCATAAGATACTTTTAAGCTGAATTTCAGCTTCTTTGGGGTCCTCAAGACACCAAGCTATGCTTGCATAAAACAGACTGGCTTACTTCACAAGCTGATTCCATTACCATCCACTTCCAGACAGGCTAAAAGAATCCCTCTGGGGTAATCTCTGTATAGAGATGAGATAGCAAAGAAGCAAACATATAATCTGTAAAAGGGAAATAAATCTGTCCTTCCTGCAGGACTGAGATTTGACTGAGAACTGACAGCCAATATCACAAGTGCCACTAAAAAAACATGACATAACTTGGTTCTCTCTCCACCGATTCCCACTCTCACCTTGCACCATGTTTGTTCCAAGTTTAGTGCAGTACACGCATGAACTATTCTGAAAGAGAACAGAGGTTAAAAAGAAAACACATCCTTTTCCATGTGTGTAAAGTTCTGAAAACAGAAACATCCCCACTTCTCAACTCTTGGCCTTTCCTCAAGCTGGCTCTTTTACAGTATTGGTTAGCAGCTGCTTAAAACATTCTGATGATTTATAAGCTTAGAACGAACACAAAAAAACTCCTCCGCCTACATACTGAACTCAGGTTCTCTCATCTATAGTTCTATTGCTTAAAAAAGATGAGGTATCTTTCAAAGAAGATTTAGTATAAAGAAAAATAAACTGCAATGATTAACTTAGGTTACTTCCCAGTTCATCACATACTCCTGTTGCAACATCTGTTAAGTATAAGACACTTCAAAATTTAGCTAACATAGCTAAAAATCAGAATATTGTTAAGTATTTTCTCACAATATCACAATTTTTAATGGGATATATAGGTAATTCTATCAATTACCATTTTATTCTTAATACATCTAAGTTTGGTACTCAAAACAATATGAGTCCAAATGTTAAAGCACTGGCTGGAGGCACAAATACAGCACAACAGGAATTATGAAAGCTGCCTTGTACATTCCTGCTTTGTACTACAAACCCAACAAGCTAGCTCTTCTTATTCCAAACTGGGACTCACCCCCAAAACTCTGTCAGCTTCCTGATGGCTACGGAAATGGGCAAAAATCCCCCTGATATTAGGTGTAATCCAAACTTTTACCTTGTGAATGCAGCCAAATTATGAATGAAATTCCTGGAAATGGAAGGTTAGTATAGCCTTGCAATTATTTATATGGAAATGGATCAAACTAAATTCATTTCAACAATACTGTGTAATCATGATGTTCTCAGATCTTACTAAGAAATACTTCACCATATTTTCTTCCATGCTGCAAGGAAAAATAATTCTAAATATATGTACAAGAGTCAGGGAGTGATCCCATCAGTATGGTATGGAGTTCCAAGTACAAGAAGAAATTGAGAAATGCTTAATGTTTCCGCTGTAGAGAAATATTTAATGTAACAGAATTCCTTCTCAAAATCAGTACATTAGTGTGCATGCTGTTGTGAAGTACTCACTTTCACTGCTAGTAAGGTTAAATTAAGAGTTATATTTCCAAAGGAGCTTCTACAGTAGTACGGTATAACAATTGCAGTATGCCACACCTAAAGAGTCTCCCAAAAGATTATGTAACAAACATCAGAACTCACAGCTTGGGGGCTATTTAACAGGTCGGTTTTCCAATACAAAAGTGCTAGTATCACAGGTCCAATATGAGTGGCTTTTAGATCCAATATTCTGTACATACATGACAGAAATTCTGTCCTCCTGGCTTTTTCACTGCTTCACAAGCTTGAGAGACTTCATATCACTTCCCATTCATCTTCAAAATCATCGTGGTGAAGCAGAACAGAGGTGTCATTATTTTTCTGCAAACTATGGGAATGGCTAAAGGTCTTAGTGAGGCGCTGGAGCAGAGATCCTGAAGTGCTGATCGCCCACAGTTCATCTAGAGGGGTCACTGCAAAGCATAAATTATCCATCTTTTAATTACAATAGCAGGTTCCAATTCTAAACATTGAATAAATAATATTTGGAACTGATTTCCCAATTATACCAAGAGAAGGTTTTTACTAATGTGATAAAAGCACCCTTGGTGGAACACTTACAGCATGTGCAGCTCTCTCTGCATATGGTCAGCCTGAGCACCATCAGGCAGAACTAAAAGCAGACATCACAGTGTTTTGGACAGACTGTCATGCAGAACCAACTTGCCTGTTAAACGTGAGACGTTCCCAGGAATCTTTTTCCAGTAGTCTCCCGCAGGATTCTTGTCAGTGATGCCGTATCGACGAGCGACATCTCCATTGGGGCAGCGTGCCCACACAGTCCTGGTACTTAGAGCCAGCTGGCAGGCCTGCAAACCTACATGGAATTGGACATGAGGAGGGAATAATCAGGCTTTCCTAGACACTAAATACACTTGCAGAAAGTACATTAAGAGCAGACATGAAGACTGCAATAGTTTATGTATGTTCATATTTTTATATATTTATATATTCTTACATGAAGCACTGGTGAACAAAAAAGCTTTTTAACTGCAGACTTGGTATTCCCTGCATCTATTGATCATAAGGGTTATCCCAACATGGATACAATTTGTTATGTGGCCACAGCCACAAGTAACATCCAATCAGAGGACCTTCATAACACACTTTTGGAGCCTCCACTGTATGTGACCACCACATGGGGAATAAGCCAACAATTACAATATTAATTTGTTTAAAAACAGTTAATATTATAGACATTGTGGACTTTTGCCCCCTCTTTACAAGTACTCCACAACTAAGTGCCGTGAGTAAATGCAGTGACAAATCTTTAAAAAGCAGACAGCATCAATGCAGTTATTTAGAAAAAAACAAATAAAATTTAGTTTTATTTAAAGGCAAGGCAAAAGTGTAATTACCTAACCCACAACAAATCCAGCACACAGGATTAGTAGGAAAATGTGCAAAATAGCATAAGGTTTTTGTTAACCACATCTAGGTAGAAACCTCATGTGATACCACAATTAAAACCCCAAAGAACAAGAGTCTCCTAATGCTTAGGAATTCTGCTTTAGTTTTAACTGAAAGGGAACTGTACCACTTACTAATTGAGTGGCAGCAGCCTGAAATAACACAACAGAAATTCATTAAAAAAATCATATTTCTCCCAGTTAACTACTCAGTGTTTTTAAGTAAAACCAAGGTCCATTTTAAAAGATAACCCTTATCAAACACTTGATTGCCAAAAAAAAAATTTAAGCATTACTATCCCATTTAAAAAGCAACAAGAAAAAACAACTAAACAGAACAAAAACACTGAGAAAATGGCAGAAACAAGGAACTGATGCATTAATTTTTACCTGGTACATGTTCCCAGTCAGTGCCTACAGGCATTTCATCTGTAATTCCAACTCGTACGTGGACATTCCATTTGCTATCAATTGCCCACAACATCTGATCATTTGGACTTGACTGAATGCTGACCAAGTTGATTCCTACTGGCTATAAAAATTAAGCACAGTATTTAAACTTTGCACTACTGTATCTTTGTACTATTGTAGCACTTGTTTTCACAGACATACACAAGAGAAGTAAAATATTTACCAGATACTAAAGACAGGGAGAAGTGTAACGGCTATTTTATGTGCTATTGTACAAAATTATCCATTTTCCAAGAAGTTGAGCCCTTTGTAAGCACAAAAGGAACATGAATGAATGTATCATTACTGATAATGATATTCATATTTAACATTCAGAATTCAAGTCTAATAATGCTAGTATTTGCTTAACCACTGATATTCCAATCAGATACAGTTTCAAATGCAAGTTGGAAGAGGGAACTCTACCAATTAAATGCAAAAAATGCAGTAATTTCCTCTTGCCTTACAGAAAGTTTTCCTCACATTACTAACTCTGCATTTTATTTCTAAGCATATTCTAAAGCAGTACATTTTTACAGTCTGAATGTCTCCTCTTTGCAATGAAATGATGATCTGCCTTCTTGCCTTTACTCCATTCTACAGGAATACAATCATAAACTCGCTGCAGAGTACTGCAGTACTGGAGCAGCCACATCTGCAGGAGAGGATCCACAACATTACCTGCCGGCAAACACAAGCAAAACACAGTTCCCATTCTCCTCCCAGGCATGTCCTTGCTCCACCTGCTTCTACAGAGATTTGCCTTAACTACTGTTCAGAATCAGTGGTACTGACATTATAACAATGGTGATTTTGTAGCAAAATATATCATCCAATCAGGCTAGATGATTGCAAATATCCTGCAAAACATGTACTTTGAATAAAATATGGATATTAAAAAAAAAAAAGCTTTTCTCCACACCAGCCTAATAAAGGCACTGCAGAAGACAGCCTGATGTCTGAAATACATCACCTCCTCACAAAGCAGCACTGCATTCCCTGCTTTAGCCTCATGGACATAAGCTGAATTTCCAGAGTGCTAAACAGAAGAGCAAGTAGCTCTCTGTATGCATAAACCTAGGGATACAGAAGCATGATCTGCATGTATATATATATATATAACCCAGTCCCAGATGGGCCTTCTGTGTATGTAACAGTCACCTGCTCTGGTTTTGCTTTTAAAATTCCAGTGCTGACTTGGGTCTGACCAAGCTACAACCAAGTCTGACTTGCATCACCAAATCAATCCTGTCTATTCAGGTTTCAAGGCCCTTGACAAATTATCTGCTCATGTGTTTGCTCTCATTAGGTATTTGCCCTCTGTTGGAAGCTTGAGGCTTGATCAAGTATTTACCTGTGGTCACGGTAAATTCACAAGTGGCTGCAGTTTGAACACTTACAAGTAAAGCCACCAGTTGTCTTGGAAAGCACTGACTACACAGAATATATAGCTGCCTAGCTACTTTCAGATTTGTATTGAACTACAGTATTGAAAAAACACCCTCAACCAACCAAGGAAAACCCCCAACCCCAAAACAACAAACCATACCAAAAAAACCTCTACAGATATCCAAAATGAACTGACCAACCCATCAAATGCCGAAACCACACTGAAAACAAAACACCCCAAAACCCCCTACAATTTTCCCATTTGGACTTTCTGCCCCTTTGCTGGAAGTGATCCTTACTCCTGGCCCGGTTTCCATTTCTCCCCTCCATTTTTTATTTGCTTCTTTCTACAGCTCCTTGGCTCTCACTCCCCACTTGTCCCTGCTCACCTCCCCACACCACTGTCACAGGGCAGTGCCTCAATCCTGTGCAGCTTCCAGCTCCATCCCATCCCTCTCCACACTTCTGCTCTTGCAATCCCATGTTTTCACATAAGGGAGCTGGGCAGTTATTAGCTTGTGCAGGCCGAAGTACTGCATGAACAGGAGACCTTTGCCTTTCATCTTTTTTTTTTTTTTAATTTTATTTTTTAAAATCCATTTACCTCCTTCTTACCACGCTCTTCTAAATAGCCACCTCTTTCCCAGATTTAGGGCTTTCTGCCACCTTTCCCCCATGCCCTTCACACCACAAACTGACAGTGTGCCTGCCTATGCTCTGCAATACACTTCAGGTTTCAACCAGGGTCCTTCCCAAACGGTGCCTGACACTTTGATGCGACTTTTGTTGCTGAACTGTTGGGATTTGTGCACCTTGCTCCCCACTCTCATATGTCAGGATCCCATGCCTCTCTGCCACTGTCATTTGTCTAGAAGAGAATTCTCTGAGAAAGAGCTAGAGGAGTATTTCCATCCAAAAAGACTTACTGAGTGCTTACACCTAGTACCTAAGCCTGTGCATTACTACAGGTTTACAGGTAGTGGAAGCCAAGAAAAGCAGAGAAAACACCCCAAAGGAGAGCCACAAAAGGAGTTGCATGAATCTCAGCTAAATTGCTCCTGATACCACTGCAGGCTCAAGTATAATCAAAGCAATTACTTCTACCCTATTCTGCAGCACCAACACATCTAAAAGATGAATGGAAATCATCAAATTCAAAGTTATGTGTTTAAGAGCTTGGCCAAATATTCTTCTCATTCTTTGCTTTTCTAAGTGAGCTCATTTCCTCCTTACGTTTTTCCCTACCTCTCTGGGTATTTCACTTCCAGCTTCTCTTCCTTCTTCACGCTACTTAGCTCTTTCTGATAACCTTGCATCAATAAAACAATCCTCTTACTCATTCCTACTGCAAAGGATCCAGGCAATTCCTCTACCCCTCAGCTTTCCGCTGTGCAGCATCCAGTAAAGGACACAACTGACAGGACAGACAGTGACATCATTATACACAGCAGCTTTTGGCACAAAGCAGGGACAAGACACTGGAAACAAATACAGGCAATTCTTATAGCTTGTTGCAAACGTTTGACCTCTGGGTTATTTTTTACCCAGAAAGCAGCCATCTACAACAGGAAGGTACTCTCATGGCTACCACAGTAAGGTGGATAAAATTAATTTTAAATTTTCTTGACACAATGTACTATTTTCTTGGAACAATCATGCTGATATTATCTCAGGTATCTTCCATTTTCACTAAGTTCTAATTACCATAAGCATGCTTCAATTATTTTATAATTTATATAACAAGAAAATCTCTACAGCTGCAGTTAAAGGTTAAATAGTTCTCTCACAGCACTAAAGAAAGATATCTGTGCAAATTCATAAATCTGCTGATAACATTTCAGAGACTGATAACCATGAAAATCAATAAATTATTTCAGCGTAGCCTTTACTCAGCTGGTTTAACTTCCAACACCATTCATGAGATTCATATACCTTGACTGTGAAACATGTCTTATTTGTAATTTACTGGAGAATCTGGAATTTTAAATAACCTTGCAGCAGTCTCTCAGCCTTCCTGCTCTGACCTTGACGCACCAAACTCTGTTTATACATTTATCCACAATATTCATCACTGTGAGAGACCAACATGTTATGGATCATTCATGGATCCAGTGCTATTTGATAAAAAAATGGCAGAACATTGTTTTTCTATTACTTGTAGTGCCAAAAATTTCTAAACTCTAAAAATCTCAGAAGTCTGACTCTTTTAGCCAGTCAGATCTCAACGGAGATTCCTCATCCTCTGGTCTTGTGCCTTGGCTACAAACACCTCAGTCACTCTGTCTTTTGATATGAAGAATTTCCCACCACAACCATGGACTGCAACACTATCAACTATGTTCTTTTCAACATTAAAGCAATATACTAAGAGCTGTAGATATATTTGTTGTCTACTATAAATAAAAACAATGAAAAATAGCTTGCCAGATAGATAGAAAGATAGCTTGCTGAGAAAAGTGTTGATAAAATGAAGTAAACTTGAAGGAATCACATAACTGGCAAATTGGTAAATGGTATCAAGAAACAATGTCTATGCTAAACATATTTAAGTTACCAAGTTGCCCATTAGCTTTATAATTCTGTGCAAGTTATTTCCTTTCTTTCTGCAAACCACAGAAAATTAAGTTTCAATGTAAGAATTTAATTTAAACAATAGTATCAAACAAAATCCAAAGTAAAAACTAACACATTCCCCCATCCACTCTCCCCTACATACTGCTCAAAAGTTTTGTCTTATTGGTCACAGCTGAACCCAAATGGTTAAAGTTCCTTGTCAAGGAAGAAAGGACAAACACACGCACACAAAAAAGGCACCAGAACATTTTCCACGTCAGTTTTCAGGAGCACAGAGTCCATGTACCAGCAAACCTCCATTATCTCTGTTCTGCTGCAAATATCCAGGATAAGGAAGACTAAACATAACATTATCAGTCTGTCCAAGCCCAGTCCTTTTTATAACAGGTTGGTGGCTACATTCAGCACAAATGTTCTCCTTGCTTTCAAAAGACAAATCAGAAACACCTTCAGCTGGTCCAGGTCAGGCTGTAAGCAGGTGACATCAGAGATACTTCTCACACTCTTGAGCATGATGAGTGTATCAGACTAATCTGACTATTTTCACGACTAACAGCATCCAGACTTTCCTAATGAGGATAACAAAGAAAGAATGCAACTTAGAGAGACACTCTCCCAGTACAGGCCTATATACATGTTATTTTCTGAGTTCCATTTAAATGAGGGTTATAAAGCCCTTTCAGCATTAGCTTGCTAAATTAAATGCTGCTTTTTTTTCTGCAGAGAAGTTCAAGGCAAAATACAGGAGCAGGGAAGATGAATCAGTGTTTGGTCTTCTTGATGCCACATGTTCTTCAGCAAAGATGGCATTAAATTGTCAGAAAAACATAACTGTTTATTGTCTGTAAAACTGGACCATTATTTTCCTCAGAAGCCTTAGAACAACAAGCACCCTTTCCCCTACTTTCTGCCTTTAGTGAATAAAGGGACAAAGGCCTTAGTTGGGTATTTACAGCCAAGGAGATATCTATCGTGCAGTCTATAACCAGCATAATCTGAAAGACAAAGCGAAGCCAAGGAGTAAATTCCTTGACCTATCCCCTCTGTTACCTCTAAATTTTTTATTTCAACGTTTTTTTCCTGCAGAAACATGGGAAAGACAACAACATATGGTATCAAAGCATAGAAAAGAACAAACCAAACCCATGCAACTACTCAACATGTTCTCAACAGAACCATAAAATACTTTAAAAATACTTAGTACAACTGTTTCTTAGAAGCAATTAAAAAATTCAATCATTTAAAACTCATGTAACCACTTTAGAGACCATACAAACTCCAGGCCTACTCAGGTTTGCCCAACTGCCTTCTGGTCACTCTCTTTTATAACTAAGATTATGAACTGTAATGCAGGAGATAAGCTCTCTGTAATTACCACTACAGGTATTTTTAATAACATACTAGAGAACTGAACTGTTAGGAGAATAACAATTTTTTACAGAAATGCGTGTTAAGTAAATACTAAGTGCAAATTCCCACGAAACAGAACGTAATTTAGCACTAGGTAATAAAAACTTTGTATAAGCAAAGCTCTGAGTAACCAAGGCTTTTATTTTTTTTATAAACACACTTTTAACAATCACCACTGAAACACCCTCTTGTGCAGCCTATGCCTGTAAAGTGCACCTCTTTGGTTTTTTAAACTTAGATACCTTACCAACGAGAGCAAAGCATTTTTTTGGGGCTCAGCTGTGACCAAAAAGACAAAATTTTTGAGCAGTATGACAGGGGAGGTGGCAGACAGAACCACCTCCAGGCAGGAAAGACACACAACCCACCCAAGGGAAGGCAAGTGATTGCTAGGTTGGTTCGCAAAGAGAGGTGGTTGGCACCTTGTCCGCTCACAGCATCATCATAAAACAGGGAGACAGTACTACATTATAGGGAGGGGTCTTCAAGCTCCTAATTCAAGATCAAAGGGTCTGATGTGTCCAGCAGATATCCCAGGGTGTCTCCTTACTCTGTGCAACCACAGCTCGTACCTGCTAAATCATGATGTGCATCCTCTACCCATGAATTTTTATACCGTGGTGCTTTTATTTTTAAACACAATAACTCTGAAAAACTCTCAAAACTTAATGATAGTTGTAGTTATTTTATTTGCCCAACTGAATGTTAAATGTATTTCTTCATCTCTCTGAAAAATAATTAAATATCTAATTCTGTGTTAACTAACCAAAATATGGGAATATTGGAAGAGTTGCAGGTATGAGGAAATTCCAAGTAATGACTAAAACTGAAGTATGAAAACTGGCAGTTCACCTTCCCACAATTGTTGTTTTCACTGTAAGCCAGTCTTGTCAAAAAGCAAATACACCACCTTGAGATAATGTTTCAGAAGGACACAGGAGGACTGCCTACTGAATTTTCTGGGTGTACCCCATTTTGAGCATTTTCCGTGATCTGAAGCTTCTGGTGCTGATAACAATTGCTATCTCCTGTGACAGGCCACATGCATGCTTTTCTGAACGTGGTGATAGCAATGCCTTAAAACAAGTATCAGAAGGCTAAAACTCCAAAGCAGCAAAATACAGTGAAATACAGTGACAGCAGTTTTCTTAACTAGCAACAAAGAGGAAGATAATAAACACTGCACTTGGCAATGGAATCGGCATGAGGCAACTTCAGAACAAATGCTGGAATTGCATTTTTTCAGCCTCTAAAAGCATCTTTTATGCAACTTAAAATTACTTAAGACAGGCATGCCTGTGAAGAATAGCACAGACTTGAACTTAAACATTATGGCATTCTAAATCAGCTAAACAAAAGACATAGCTGCAGAAGTTTTGATCTCCTATACTTATTTGCAACCCACCTTGAGACAGCTGCTCTTACTACTGCCAAACAGCTTTTCTCTACATCATCTTGAAAAGTGCAGTCCTCCAGGAAAATCTTCTCCCTATTAATGTCTTCAGAGGCCTCACATGAGTGAAGATACATAGAACAACAGACTAGTTATTCTGGTCTAGAGATAACCAGGCCTAATGAGTGTATTACTTCTCCAATCTAAGCAGACTTTGGCTAATAAAAGATACTTCCTCATAATCTCATCTTAGCACTCCAAACCAGAATTCATGGCAACTCACAAGATGTCTGTGCAATGGCTGAGTAATGCAAGCTGGTCTGTGCTAGTGAAAACCATTGGACTTGGAAAGAACAGACATCTGGATATTGCATTGGAAAGAACAGAGATATCCATGACAAGATTGTTCAAAAGTAGCATAGATGATTCTGAAGTAAAAGTTATACAGCATTTTCAACAGAAAAAATTCCTTCCCCTCTAAGTATTCAATCCTTGAAGATCATTTAAAAAAAACCCTTCCTACATTTCAGTTTAATGGCAAAATCGGATCTTGAGGAGTGCTCACCACTTCCTCCTCTAAGTACCAATTAATGCAGAACTGGCCTTAATAAAAACAGAAATCTCACTGAGAAATGCAAAAGCAAGGCAGATGCAGAAGAAGAAAGTCCCCAGAACCACATTAAGTGTTCCGTAAAGAAAGCAGAATTTTATTTAAATAAAGGAAACAAAACAAAGATGATGACAAACGTTTCTAACAAGCCAACACTCATCCGTAAGGCACAACCAACCTCCTTACCTTTTCTTGACCTATGTTCAATATAAGGTTGAAGAAGGTTAAAAAATAATAAATAATTAAAAAATAAATATAAGGTTAAAAAAGAAGTAAAATCTATCCTGCATTGATTTTTCAGAATTACAGATAATTTGCCTAAATTTCAAATGGTATTTTTAAACATCCATTTGCTTCATAGTTTTAATAATTTTTGAATGACTGTGAAAGCATGAACAGCCTTAATTTAGTTTTTTGGAAGTCTGTGTGTAAGAAAAAAATAGCTCCTCCTACATCGCTAAGAACTTCCACTACCTGTAATAACTTCTCTTACTGATGATATCAAGCTTAGAGACACAATTACCAGGCTGTTTATGGGAAGAGTAATAAATCAGAAGTTTCTCTAACTTGAAATGCACACAACACAGGTGACAATTTTATGGCAAACTAATTTAAGCAGTGCTCATCTGCTGAGACCCTGGAAACTACAAATGATCAACTAAAGCTTTATGCAGCAGCCAAACATTTCCTTAAACAAACTACTTGCACTCCACAGTTCAGACAAGCTATGCGGGTATTTAAACAGACCTCAGATTTAATAAAACTGCTTTTTCAATTCTATTCTCTATCAAATTTGGTCACAAAGAAACAGCGAGCAGCAATTAAAGAAATGACAATAACATGTCTCAATCTATTTTTAGAGTAAGACTGATTATTTACAACTAATAGATGATTAGTCACTCATTACAAATACTTGTTCTGTTTCCTTTAATTTGTCAGATAAAGTTGTTTAGCTGATAGATGCCCTAATGTAAATCTGAGAAGGTGGTTCTCAAGGCCAGTTTTTAAACTGCACTTGTGGGAAGTAAGAGTTTCTCAAGATCAGATTTTGTCTCAGCGTCTTTTTCAGAAGGTACCAGAAATCAAAGCTGAAATGTTCAAAGAATTATTTTTCAAACAGTTCAACTTGGGGGGACCTTTGAAAGCAATTTAAAGACTTTTACCTTTTGATCAAGCTCTACTCTTTAATAACCTAAATTAGTCTAAAAGTCTATAATAATTTTCTATTTTATTTTTAGTTATTGTTCCTTTAGGCCAGAAGTCTGAAAAGCATTAAATCACAATAAAGATACACACACATAAAAAGATAGTCTATATTATCTATATAAATAATATTTACTTTTCCTGCTTTTTATAAATTAAATTTTTTATATATGTAAAAATATAATGTATATTGAGACATGCTACAGCAGATAGTTTTATCCTGCATGTTAGCAATAGAATGGAAAAACATTTTCTATTTCCTAGTCTAAAATAATTTCATCAAAGCATTTTGATCAGTTTTGTCAATGTCCTTGAAGCAGCTTCCAAAAAGCTGCTTAACTACATAATTATTTTGACTTCTAAGACTGCAGAACCAAATTTATGAATCACAGAAAACATCTATATATAAACTACTACTGCTCAAGATACTCTAATGTTATCAACCACTTCTGAAGTACTGGATAAAATAAAAAAGAAGGAGGGCAGAGAACTTATAATGTTATTCATCTCAAGAGATGCTTCAGTAAGGAGGTACAGAGGGAAGAACAACAAACGAGAATGTGTTTAGTCTTGATTTCAGAAAAATTGCAGCATGAAAGAGCCAAAGACTGAACTTAAATTATATTTACTCATTTTAGCATGAGCAAAATCTCATGAAAACTGCAGTCTGTGAATACCTTTGTGAAGTTGTGCAAAGATGGATGCTGTGCAACTGCAGCACTCCTTTAAGAAGAAGTGACACCATAAAAGCAGAGTCTGCAGCTGCTCACAAGCTGCTCATGAGTCATGAGATCTGGGACAGGCAAGTCATATTGGCTCTGACATTTACTAGGGAATAAAATATCCATAGTTGGTTTTAAATTACGTTATTTGAGAGTGCTCCTGTACTTGAAGCAAGTGAAATGCAATTTTGATTTCCTTCTTCAAACAGAAAATGGCTGAATCATTCACAAATACTTCTTACAGTATTTCTGTTGTTCTGAACTTAAGAGCAAAGCAGTATGAACTGTGTCAAAGTCAATTAAGGAACAGATAACAGTAAGGTGTTCCTAATAAGCAAATAGTGTTCACTGAAGAGTTCATTCTTCAGACATCACGTTATATTTGTTTTCCAAATACTAAATTAGCATTTGGAAATACTTCTAAAGTTCATATATTTTCTTATTTCGCATTAAGCCTCTGAAAAAGCATGAATGGCTGCTCCTTTAATGCCTTGTTTTAACATGCTGGAATTGTCTCAAAACAAGCATGTAACCTAAGAGTTTTCATCTTCTCTGCAAGCAATGTTTGAATTCTTGCCCTTTCATATTGACTCATTAAATTTGCCATGCCAGGAGCTGGCAAGATAACAGGAAAGGTAATGACACTGCTCTGGTATCAGAAGGTCATAATTTTTGGAAGGCAACATCATCCAGTTTTGTTGATATGATAATGAGAAACAAATTGATTTTCAACCTTTTCCACTTTCTACATAAGGAAGTCACTGCCAAATCATGAGCCACAGCAAATCCCAATTCTTGTAAACACCTTTGTATTGAGTAGTTTAAACTACTGCAGTGGAGGAGTAGAGAATCACTTAGTACAGAGAAAATAGTATCAGCATAGAGAAACAGCTTTTTGGGCTATTTTCCTGGATAGACCTTTGCTAGAAGATACTACACAAGTTTAATTCTCTGTCTCTTGGCAAACTCAGTTTAAATGAAATGTTTCTTCCCTTTTTTTTAGGAATACTGCCTTAAGGGGAGACATCATCATTGACATCTTCAGTCTCCTCTTCCTGCTGCCCTACACCCTTGTTAGCAGGGACAACATGTTACAGATGACAGAAAGACCCACTTGCAGCACACCAAGAATGAGCACTGTAACCAAGTCCTTTTTGCAAGTGGTATTGGCACCTGTTTATCAGTCTGCCCTGCTATTCTGCAAAACAAGGTACCATTTCTCCAGGACCACATTTCCAGTACAGAATTAGTCACCTAACCAGTGCTGTACTAATTGATGGGATGCATATCTGCAGTTTTCATTTCCCTGTTCCCCTGCCCTCCTTTGCTGTTACACCCTGAGATACACACGAGCCAACAACTGGCCGATGAGAGATAAGCAAAACTAAAAGCAAATTATGTAAAAACCAAATAAATTATTGCAACTCCAATGCCACAGATTTACTTCTATTTCTTAATGTGTACTTTTGAAAGTACCACACATTTCAAAATCTTTAAGAGAAATGCTGTAACATCATAAAATGTCAATCAAGTATGCAAACACATCCAGTGCTACTGTGCTAGATCAGCGGACAGTTCAGTTCAAGCGATTTCATGCCAAGGAGTAAAGAATGAAATCAGTAGTCAGAGGTCAGCTCCATTACAGCAGTCTCAACCCACAACAGAAATTACTCCCATTTTCATAGATTAACTTGCAAAGTATTAGAGCAGCAATGAAAGCAAGCACTGTGGTTTAAGGAGAGCTTAAAAAAGAAAAAAACCAAAAACCAAACAACAAACGGACACTGGAGAAACAGCTTTCATCAGTTTTCTGTATTTTGCAAATATGCTTCCATGTTACTTTAGGAGGCTTCTTTCAACTCTGATCCTCCCAGCTGGCAGGATATAAAGGAAAGGATTTAAAGTTTGCCCATTCTGGTAACAAGGGAAAAGAGCTGCATTTGTACTGCATGCTTACGAATCACTGCATGAAAAGGAATGCCCCTGAATTCAGGCACAGCACCCTAGCAAGCATCTCAGACTCACAAGGGTGAGGATAAAGGAAGAGGGAGGCAGGCACTTCAGCACCATGCCACTTGAGCAGAGGCTTCCCACACCCTCTGTCCTGTGCTGTTTGCCCATCCAGCCCCTTGCTTAGCACACAGCAGGTACTCAGGGCACAGCTCAATGCTACACTCTGCTACAAAACCTGGCTCTACTGTTTTCCATGAATTCTAAAATTACTGTTTTATTGTTTAGCATAGAGCTACACCACCAGGTTACAAAGAATTGTAATCAACATTTTACCTGTATAGGTGGCTCAATCATTATCCAAGCAGGAAGCATCAGACTTGGGTTAAGAGGTTGAGTTCCTACACGGAAATAAATGCCACCATTTGTGTCACAGGCCCAAACATGCTGATTTCCACAGGTCAAGCTGATCAGCTTTACACTACCTAATAACAAAGAGAGTATTAGCAACCTGGCATTTTCCTTTCAAATTCAGCAAAAAATCAGAACTTGTATTCAGACTTCATTGTATTAAGCAAGCTTTAAACACAGTCACATAAAAATGCTTAGAAGTTAATACAACTTGTGGGAGAAAAAAAATCACTGGATACAATGAACAAAACCAACAGGTAGTGCATATGTGAGACATTTCTCCCTTCTAAACCTAAAAATAAATGTTTTAGTCATAGGAGACTGCAATTTCTAAAGCACATTATAAATGCACTATTAAAATAACCAAATTCAAGCAGGGAACCATTCCGTGACAAATGTTATCAGGACCTAGACAAATTTTCACATGACCTAACATGAACTCTTCTCTGTCGCTGGCCATGCTTGGAGACTTTTAAAGGTGTTGATCTGCTAATACAGTCAGCAAAGAACATTCCTAATGCCACCAGCACTTCAAAAATATGAGAGTGTATGGGTTATGCATTTCAGTGTTAACATACCAGTGTCACATCTGTAAATAAAGGAACTGATTTCCAAATGGATTTATATTCACCACTGTACATATCTATTACACCAATCTCAAATGTGCAGCAGTATTTTAACCCTGTCAGCAACATGAAAACATAGCTGCCTTAAAATCAGTGTGTGTTGGAATTTTGGCGTGGTTTGTGTTTGGGTTTACTCTAGATTCCTGTGAAGACAGTAGAGATGCATACCTGGTATTTTAGACCACAAAGAACTGCTAGTTAACTGTCTACTGAAACTCTTACTCTTTCACGTTCATTTTAAAACAGCCACATGATGTAATGTATCTAACATTTGATTTCCTTTTTTCACCCCATGTCGGACAAAATAAAGTCATGGAAAACAAGTTCCAAAGAAAGAGGGACCCAAGCAGTACAGATCCACTACAGAAGGAATGCTCTGGTCAGACTCCAAACTAAAGACTCTAAAAATAGGCCTTGCTAGTTAATTGAACAACCCATGCTGCTTGGGATATCCCATTCTTGGTAACAGTTCTGTCTTTGGGGATGTGAAATCCAGCAACAAATCCTTGTAAAGCGCATCAGACACGGCATTCCTTAAAGAGGGGCATGGAATTTTATCCCACAGAGTTCAAGTTCAAAGTATTTATTTCTGCAGAAGGCAATATTCCCAATTGTTAGGGTTTGCTGGAGGAAAGAACAGGAAGCAACACGACAACACGGCTTTATCTTTTAATTATCTGTAACAGCACACAGATCTCATTAACCAAAATTATTTAACTTTCTGAATCACAGGAACACAAATCCATCTATCTCATCCCAAAATTTCCTTTAACCATACAGCTTCACATAAAAACCAAAATGACAAACAAAAACTTCTACTGCTTGAGATGAAAACACCTATAGCAACTGCCTTTTGTAGACAGAGGTTTAACTTTCAGCTGCAAAGCCAAAATCTTACTTAAAACCTCATTATTCCTTCTAATAAAGCATGACTTGAAGCAATGGCTTTGTCACATGATACCTCAGCTGTCAAAGTGTTCTGATCCAGACCAGCATCAGGCACTCAAACATGGAATCACATATCACCTACTCGGCATAGCTGATATTATTTACGTCTACAGTACAATTTGATATTCAAAAACACAGCCCTTATGTAAATGTTTTGGGGTTTCTCCCTCCTCCCACTTACTGTTTGTATCTTAGGAGAAGGTCATGCTAACCACATTCACCTACTGTTTTAGAGCAAGCAGCATGAACCAGCAGCATTGTTTATTGTTAAAACCTAAAGGTCATTTTACTGTGTTTAGAAACCTTGATAGTGATAGTGGAACTCTAATCAAAATAATCTACTAGGTGCTACTCCCACTACATCATGTAAAAGGCAAGATACTACCAACATAATACGAATAGTTCAACCTTAATGCTGGCAAATCTGACCGCTTCCATACAGAATTCTGAACTGCATTTTACAGAAAGTCGTTCCCACCCCGCCTGCCCTCCCTAGTTACAATCCCAGTATTTCTGGAGTAAACTTAAACATACACTAGAACAGTAACAATAGTGCTCCAATTTCTTCAGCCCCATTAGAACAAATAAAGGCTCTTCTATTACAGCCACGGATATGCACTTGTTAAGCAGCAATCTACTATATGCAATTAATTAAAGGAAAAATGCCTAAAACATTTTCACATTTCAGTGCTAACCCACAGTGACAGGTCCAGTGGAGTGTTGAGCATTTCCTGACCCCAGATCTCTGCTATGCCACCACCACGTGCCACAGTGGTGACAGTAACAGCTGAATGTACAGGCTGAACTTCTGAACTGCTGAAGTTCACAGGCCAGGTATTACAGCCAGCTAACATCAATTACACTGATTTCCTGTATGAATTCTTTTGAGATTTTCAGACAATGGCCAGAAGTTATTTATTTTTTCACCTAAACAGTTACTGTCTAAACTGCTGCAAAGCAGTGGTTCATAAGAAGAGTTTCAAACCACACTAAGGAACATGAGAAGGACAGAGTGGACAAATCTATCCTTTAGGTCAGTAAAAGTAAAAGGCATCAATCAGTGTTTAAACTATGGTTTGATGAGTGATTTGGAACCAATTCATCAGGTCTAAAAAATTACTGTTGGTATACAACTGACAAACAAGTTAATTTTTAAATACACATTTTAGAATTTTTCCATTAAGTATTACAAATTATATATTAAAATTGTTCATGAGGCTTAAACTCTGCCAGCTGTGTCTGCCTTTCCTTAAACCTGAAGTTAAAACTGCTTGTCTGTTCTCAGACCAGTCATGAACACTGCCATCAAAAATGGAAAAACTGCAAAACAGTTAATTATTTTTAAAATGGTGAGAGAATGGTGCATAGTCTCAATTTCCTTTATCTTCACTTGAAACAGGAATGCAGATTAGCATGAAGGTAAGAATGTTCTAACAGTCAGACTATTAAAGAAATAAACCTGATTGGAATATTACTGATGAAGTTAGCAAATAACCTGATTACCCCAGAGCCGAATTCCAAACTGGGACTACATTTCAATGATTAAAGCATGGTCAACCACCTAAGCAAATGAAAAGATCAGTTAACCAGCATCAAATTCTAAGCATTATGCTGAATTATTGCATCACATGAACATGAGTGTTATCAGCTGGATCACTCATGAATGATGCAACTCTTGGAGCATAATTTTTCCTTGGCAGGAAGCTTTGATGACTCTGCTAAAAATGTGTTTTAACCATAAAATTCAGACCTTTGTGCCCTAGACCAGGTGGTTATGGCTGCACTGAGGTACAAGAGACAGCCTAGTTAAAGCTGCTGGAGCCCCTGCACAGCACCGTGTCAGGCCGAGCCACCTCAGACTGACCATCTGCAAGATGCACCGAACACACACAAAATATCTTGCAAACAGGAAACTTCTTGTCTCCAGGAAAAAGCTAAACAGAACACTCCCTGAAAGCCACAGCTGTTCCTGATGTTTTAAAATCATCTGTCAGTAGGTACTACTATATCCAGTAAATGTTATATTCTACATCAGTAAACTGAAAGATACTTCTGGGAAATACATTATGCTAAGAGATAGTCTACTCAACAAAAACATCATACCTAGTTGGGAGAGATCCAGTTTTGTCCAATGCATCCCTGTTGGGCAGCTGGAGGAAAGTGTTCTGATAAATATCTGCCCGAGACTATCCAAGCCCCAAATGGCATCCTGGCAGGCAGAGTAGTGCACCATTTCAGCCTCCGGTGGCAGCTGCACCGTAGAAGGACGAAAATGAGGATTCTGATCACTGACACAGAACAGATCCTTGTTGCTTTGGCACAGCCACAAAAAGCTTCCTAAGGAAAGGACACTTCTGTTATTAAAATAATTACTAATTCACTCTGAGGAAGCTTACACATCTATTTTTTCTGAAAAAAATGATCAGTACATTCGAAGGCAAAACTAAAACTTCTTGGCTTTGTTCATAGGGTAAGGCTTTGAAGTACAAATACACATCCTAAGCCCTTATTTAGGCACTTAAATACTCCCTTTCTCAAATAAAGGAAGTAGTAAGTGATCTCATTTAAAGAAATGTTTCATTTGAAGAAACTGAGAGAAAACACACGTAACAGTGCACTATCACCTCTCTTTATTCTTTTGCTCTTTTTTATCCTTGATAATAGCCTTTGAAAAGCAGCATTCTTTTTCAGCTCTAAACCCTTTTTTGCCACTAAAGCCAGTGTACTTAGATAATGCAATTGCTAACTATTGTAACCAGCAGTTCAACTCCCTCACAGGGTCTCACTTTTACCAATAATGTGTGATTTTGCTGCAGTAACTGCACCGACAGGAGAAGCACTTGGTTAGTACAGGAATTCCAGCAAAGCATGCTCCAAAACTTCAATTACAAATTCTGACAATTCATGCTTTGGCAGTTTAGGAAGTTGCTGCTCCCGAGGACCACCCATTTCTCTGCTGGATGCCACTCCACACCAAAGGTGAGAGTGAATAATATGTTATTTTAATCTCCAGTAATTTTACAGACATATTTCCACCCTACTTCAACTACTTTAGATCCCTGCAAACAGAAAAGACAACCAAAATCTGAAGTAATTCAGGATATTTAATTACTTACACCATCAATTCCACTCTATTTAAAAATCAGATATTATATGCCTTCACTGTTGATTTACCAACCTTCTTTAGATGAAGCTGTGGAAGCCAACACAAAAATCCATTTTGTGGCAGAAGCAGTACCACGAGGCACAATATTATTCCAATATGTGCCTTGAAAGAAAGAATAGAGTGGTATTAGTAGGAAACTTAGTTTTCTATTAAAATTTGTTACCTAAAATTTAAAAGAAATTCTATTGCAATCAATCATTAAATATATTTTAGAC
Source organism: Eulacestoma nigropectus (assembly GCA_013397775.1). Lineage (NCBI taxonomy): Eukaryota > Metazoa > Chordata > Aves > Passeriformes > Eulacestoma > Eulacestoma nigropectus. The sequence goes on from VZTE01003815.1 coordinate 94,682, forward strand.
AATATTTTCTATTAAAATCTTTCAAGCAACTGTTGGAGGGAGAGGGAAACTTCCTCCTGACACCTATGTAAATACACACAGAGAAAACTGGGAATGCAGAAGAGGATAAAGAAGAATATTAACGGTCTTCCAACAGGGGAGCAATCTGCTGATGAGGTTAAACAATATCCTAGATGTATTGTTAGTTTACCTAAACAAAGAAATGTAGCAAATCAAAATTCTATTTTGCGAACTGTAGCAAGAAAAATAAAGCAATTCTTCTCTTAGCACTGTAAAACCATAACATTAGTGTCTTGCATAGCCACACTGATCGTGAGCCAGACTCCACCGTGTGAGATAAAATAGGTTCAACAGCTTAAGATGGCCTTCTTATCCCAGAGAGGAGACACATGTAGGTGTTAAAGAGAGTAACTTGTGCACAGTTCACTGGTTGACAATGACTTTTCCATGAAAAACATTTCCCTTTAAATGAGAAAGTATTTAAGACCAAATGCTAATGAATCATTTAATTTAAGTTTTAAATGTATTAAAGCTGCCCTGACTTGCCATGGGTAATTTCTGTGGTGACAGAGATGTAGTCAGTTATTTCCTTCTGTTTAATTTTCTTAACTTAAAAAAATTAAGATGCAAAAGCACACCAACCTATTAAGTTTCCCTTTGCTACATGGAATTCATTTTTGCCTGAAGAGATCCAGACTCCACTGCCATTAACTCCGAGAAGGCTGGGCTGACACTGAAGCTGCTGTGACCAAAACGCCATTCGAAGCTTATCAGCCACCTTCTCCACAGGTGCCTGAGCTGCTGTTGCCACTGTGTGAGTTGCCTGGATTATGGTCTGGAACAGGCTGCACTGGTCAAACACTACATAATCAGTGATGCTTACCTGCAGGAAAAAGAAAAAAAATGCTCTTGATAATTAGTTAAGCTTTGGAGTGAACTGCACAATCTTTCACCAGAAGCTTTTTTAGAAATATTCACAGTGTAGGAAGGGAAAAACAGAAATGGTACATTTTGAGTAACTGTCTTGCTAATAAGCCACAATCAATGTTAAACACCAGCTTACAACTCCCTTCTACCCAACAATCCATTTAGAAATCTGCATTTTAAGAAAGCCCTTTGTTTTAGGATGTCTCCCTCTAAAAACATGTTGAACTCTGCAAACTAAGAGGTGAATTTTCAATTTCCCAAACAAAGAGAGAAACTTGCGCAGTGCAGCAATTCAACCCACATGACAAAAACTTGTATGCAATACTCGTTGCAACCACCTCATGGACATTTTAATTCATAGTGCAGACGGAGGTCTAAATAAGCAATTGCCCAAGTTCTGTCATGGACAACTAGGCTGGCAACACTCTGGGATACTCCTGGAAAGGAAGAAAATGCCTAAGAGCACAGAAAGAGCAGCAGTTTGCCAATAACCTCAAAGCCAAGCTACTCATGATGCCCACATGCAAAAAGGGATTATATATGCACATAGACCAAAATTCTTCTAACTTAGGTAGGCATATAGACAAATTTTCTGTAAAACTATTTTTGTAATCCCTTCTTCCCCACTCCTTTCTCCGGAGAAAGCAAGAAAAGCTGGAGAAACCATAGTCAGGAATTCCAAATCAATACCAGACAGTACTTGCAGTAACCAAGTTGGTTTCACCCACATGAACTGTGGCTGAAGCAAGCAGCTCCACATGGCTCAAAGAAACCTCAACTGAATGGAAAAATGTGAAACACATTCTTTTGCATGGTCACTTACTATTTCTTTTATCTAGCTAAGGAAAAGGATGGGCACTGGAAGACAAGAGAAGAGGCTGCATTCAGCAGCCAGACTTGATGCTCTGCCTCAACAGCATGTCCTATGACCTGGCAGAGCATTTCATGTGTTCTTGAAAGCTTCTGCAATGCTGCTCTGGATGACCATGGGATGGTTTTTTCTCGCCTCTTTAAAGAAGACCCAAAAAGGGATTTCATAGCCACACTGAAGTTTTAATATACACAATAAAGAGTGCTATAAAATATCAAGCAATTAATTGAATTTATTCTTAGAATCTTGTGGGGAAAGTAACACAAATAACAAACCCAAGGTAAAAGACTAAACTGAAAGCAAAATAAAAAAATGCCTACTTGCCACCAATGGTTATCATCTCCTTGTGGTTTCTTTGAAACTATACCAGTCCTGAACCACAGATTGCCATGGATATCCAAAGCCCATAATGTCTGCTGATCTCCAAGGGTTATGCACACTGGTTCCAAAGCTTGCATTTCACTGGAAATGCAAACAAGTAAAAATGTTAAAAACCTTACTTCAAATTTATGTTGATGGTATTTTAAGGAAGCTACTATAATGCTAATAGTTTAACATGGTTGAACTCAGTGGGGCCAAGCTAAAAACACATCTGATATCAAATTTTCACCGTTATTCAGTATTTTAGATTTTGCTTGCTATTGAATGAAAAACATTCAATAGCGACCAAAAAACCATGAGTCTTTCAAAGATCACTCAAGATTTGAAACGTGGATACATAACAATAAAACTAAACAAGCCCTATTTTGTTCAGTAAATAAGCAATCAAGAGCTGTGTTCTTTAAGTTTTTGATAAAACAGCTTCATAAATGTATCTCCTCAACTTCCTTGACCTATGCTGAGAACAATACCTGCAGTTCAGGGACCACAAATAGAAAACTCAACCTAACTATGTGACAAAGATAAATGCTGAATTCAGGACTGTAAGTTTCCTGCATAAGTAAACGATTTTCAAGCTCAGAAAGTCAACAGGATTAGGTGATCATATCAGACACTGAAAAGGTAGCAAACAATACCAGTTCTTTCAGATAACCTTTCTTGACAATTTAAGAACAAACAATGACTGCTTTCTGCAACATTAACACAAAGCCCAAGAACATGAAATGTACCTAAGGTGTAGGTCAAGCAGGTATTTTCATTAAACAAACTCATTAAAGTATATGCAAATTTCACATTTGAACAAAGACACAGTAGTTTCTTAGGCTGTCCAAGAGCCAAATACCAGGCTGGGAGGTAGCACAAGTTAAGGTTTCACAATAGGATATTCAGTAGATAAAAATCACCTGACAATAAGAACTTGAATTTCTTCCTAAACTTGCTTCAGGCTGATGTCACAAGAGACACTATATTCTACATTCTCAAAGCCAGCAGTAGAGAATCAGTGCTTTTAACTTCATCACAAAGGAACTACCGTGAGCATAGCATTAACTACAAAGCTAAATACCAACTACACAAAATATTTATAAAAATCTGTGGCTGGGGAGTACAGAAGTGTTATCCAGCTGTGTGGATGACCAAGAAAATGCATAGATTTAATCTCAGGGAAAAAAAAAAGAAAACAACAGAAAAAAAATGCTCAAAAAATTGGAGAGCTCATTAAAACCATTATGGCACAGATTAAAGAAGCAATATTTAATAAAAAGTCACATTGACAGACATTATAAAGACTTTTTAAAAATTGTTCTCGCTCTTTAAACTCACTTCTGTTTATGACAATTCCTTTCATAACACAGCAGTCATTCACCTGACAGAAAAACAGCTGTTACTCTGAATATGTCTGGACAAAGACTAAAGGAAGGAAGAACACATAGACAGATGGACAAATAGCTAAAACAGCTATATACACACACACAGAGGTATATATACACATGAGTTCAGGTAACACTTTTTCAAACATCAAGGAGTTCCAGCACAGTTATTTGTGTCATTACCTGACAATATCACTCTTCCACTGCTCTCCTTCAGGACAGAAGCTGCGCACTCCCTCCCGGTACAGCAGGGCCCGCTGCTCGCTCAGAGCCCACACCACATTATTTCTGGATGTGACCTGTGACAGTGGATAAGGGCAGTCAACCTTTACTGCTCGGGCACAAGGACGATCCACACTCAGGCCTAGAAATCAGAAAATGAGGATTGCTTTACAAACTTCGGCTTTTTGCAACAAAAAGGAAAGAGATAAAACAACTCAATGAAAGAAAATGCAGAAGGGAATCTCCTCAACATGGTAATATTTGTCATTGATCACAATTTCCATGAGTGACTGTTCTTTCTATAAACTATTAATAATTTCCTCTAATATAGCTGAGTTTATATTTTAAAAAATAAGACATTGTACATCCTTCAACATCCTGCACAGTGCACACCCAGTCCTGTCATTTCTGTTCCTTTTCTCCCTCTAGTGTCAGCACTAGGAATCTCCACTTATAAAACCTCTATTAGAGCTGACAGAAGCATCAAAAAAAAGCCAGTAATGGAAGAACTTTTGCCCAAAATATGCCAGGGAGAGAAGCAACCTGATCTGAATAGTGACAACAGAGCAATTACAAAAGAGCATACCACAGTGTGCAGTACTGAAAGGAGCAGAGAGGTTCTGGTAGATTTACACAGGCAGTTTGCACACATTTCTACATCTAATCTACAGGAACATGTCTTCTTTTCGATTACACTGAAGCTTGATTTACGCTTGTGAAACTGCACGTGAAACACCTCAGGAGACATAGCTTTTGTTTCATCTTCTCATGCTGCCAAAGCCAGTAAGAACAGACTCATCTGTATGATAGTCTAGAGTAACAAGAACGCCCATTTCTAAACCTCTGAGCACGCACTTTTGTTATAAATGTTACATAAGACCGTGAAGGGAATGAAAAGATCCTGGAGAACCAATTTTCACTGGTTGCCTCACATTAGGAAGACAGAATATACTGAGAATTTATTTTTTGCATCAAAAGATGCAAATTTGGAAGCCTAAGAACAGCAGAATGTAAGCTGATGTAATCAAACCAATCTCTCAAAGGGAAGAAAAATATTGATTCAAACCTCCACAGAGCCCTGTATGATTAGCATTCAAAATTCACTCTCCATCATCACTATCCATGCCTGTTGGCAATATGCATGTGACCATGGGCAGGCCACTTGATTTTTCTGGAACTACTACACTTAACTAAAACAAAAAATTTTAATAGCGTGTCTTTGAAACAGTGATGTGTACTTGAAACAATTTTCTTAATCACAAATAATTTTTGTACTGTGATACAGTAACTAAACCTAAAAGACAAATTACGAGAGTGTCAAAATTAAATGAAAGGTAAATAAGAATTCTGATAGCCACTCAGAGATGCTGTCCTGTTTCAGTACGTCTTACACAGTTTCCCCTTAACCCAGTCCTCCTCTTCATTCACCAGTAATTCCTTCATCATGTTATTGGTAATTTTTCCTTAGTAACTCAGCTCTCTGTGCAAGCCCCACATGCCTGAGAGTCCTCGATACTTTACTCCCTTAACTCTAAAACTAGTACTGCCATCCCTTCACCCTAGCTCCTCGCTTTTAGCCTAAATGTTGTTTGCATAACACCTTCCAAATACATCCTCTTCTATTCACTGAAGAACTTTAAACTAAGGCCATGACTTCAAAGTTTTCACTGCACTATCCCTTTTTCCAGTTTGTGCCTCATTCATATCCAGTAAGAAGGCAGCTGCAAAGATTCCTGCTCCACAGCCCATTCCATTCCTCCATGGCTTTGCTTTCTGTATCACATAAAATACGTACCGCTTCTCTATACTTCCAAAGCACTTCATGATCTTCTGTCTCAGAATACCTTCCTTTCATTATCAAGTGGTAACTCGTATCTTCAAGAGATCTGTGCTTTTCAAAACACAAAGCTTCTACTTTCCCCTATTCTGCCCACTTAAGGCTGAGTTGTTTCAGTGCACCATACCACTTTCAAAGCAAGGATATTATTTTGATATTTTCTACAGTCACTTTCCATTTATCTTCATCCATCTCATATCCTCCCCATGTCATAAATTCTCTGTGCTATATGTACTCCACTTGGCACACACTAAACAAGTGGCCATGAAGTGGCTTTTCCACTCTCCTAATTACACAAAATCTCACAACTGTTTCCAAGTGTTTCTCAAGATAAAAAGGTTTCCTTATGTCCTGGCTGGGGATAAAAGTTTATAGCAAATTGTGATCGTTCTGCAGACTTGAAATCTAATAATCTCAGCCCACAAAAATTCAGAGAGCCTGCAATTAATTCAGGTACCTGTTTGCAAATATAGATCTCCATTTGTTCTGATAATCCAGGCAGTGTCATCACTTAGAGCTACAAATACAGCCTGGGGTAAAGCCTCATACCAGTGCCGTTTTCCTTTTATAGTTACTTTTCCACACGCAAAAGCCTTGTTAGTCTTCTGTTCAATCTTCCAGAGAAGAGCCCCTGTAGGAGAAGTAAAGAAAGAATATAACAGCACTCAGCAATTACTGCAAAAGTCACAGGTGATGTGTCCTACGTACACCTACACGAATAGGAGGGGAAAAGCAAACCAGTAGCATCAAACAAAAATGCAAGTTTAAGAAACCCTTACTTTTTTTTTTTTAAAAGCAAGATCACAACAGTAACTGACTTCTAATATATAAAAATAGCTTAAAAAAAGAAAACCAAATGGAACTCCAAGCTTAACTGCTGGCTTGTACCAGAACAGTGCATTGTCCTATCAATTTCCTTTGAATGATTCCACAAAGTTGCATTCAATTCCATTTTGACATTTTGTGGTTAATAAGCTCCTGCATTAATACATCCATGGCTAACTGTGGAGGCTAGAAACTTCCACAGATTCAGTGAAAAGCTGGGTGAATTCCTGGAACTGACAGACAACAAATGCAGAGGAACAATATTTTGCCCAGGCAATCTGAGCCACCAACAACTGCAGCCTGAAACTACCAAGGGCAAACATGACACATGCTCATTCCTTTCACTTTTCTGCAGGGACCTGCTGTTAACCACTCTTAAAGGTAAGATACTGAGCTGGATGAACCTACACTCACACCTAGTACAAGTACTCTTAAGTTGTTCTGACTAGAGCAAAGCTCACCTACAGATCAAATAGAATTTCTTTCTTCTTAAAACAGATAGCAAGTATTCCCCTACAGAGAGAAGGGAAGACTGACATGTGCTTTTAGAGATGACAGGGAAGAAAAGTAGAGGCAAGGCAGGAGACAAAGAGATTAAAATGGCTGAGAAACTTCGTATTTTCACTCTAGTCCTGGAACACTCTGGAAGGCCAAAAGTGACGCAAGTTTATAACCAAAACCTCCTTATTTTTAATCCAACATAATCCTCAATTCACAACCATCCGGAATAAATTCATATGCAAATGTACTAAAACTTCAAAGTTTTTTTTCTTCAGTATTTAAAAAGAAATCAAATCAACCAACCCATGCACACACAAAGCCAATTCTACATTTACAAGAAAAAGAACTTTAAAATTGTGAATCACAGAATGGTTTGGGTGGGAGGGGAAGATCACCCAGTTCCAACCCCCTGCCATGGGCAGGGACATCTCCCACTTGACCAGATTGCTGAGGACCTCATCTAGCCTGGCCCTGAACACTTCCAGGGATGGGGCATCCACAGTTTCTCTGGACAACCTGTTCCAGTGCCTCACCACCCTCACAGCCAAGAACTTCCATAGCTCTGCAACAAAAACCAAGGGTTTGCATAGACATGGAGCTCTTCTCTGCCTACCACTGAACTGCTACTTCTGAGTTCACTTTAATCAGGCAATGCATGTTGAAAACCTCCCAAAATGCAACGTGAATCTGTTAGAAAGACAGCCACTTAAACTAGAACATGGGATGCAGAGGTAGTGAAAATGCAGTCATATAACTGTGACTATTTAAAAAACAAACAAACAAAAAGAAACCCAAACCAACACACTACTTTTACATTAAACAAGCCCTAAACAACCAAATTTCTGGAAGTAATTTATTTGAAAAAAACAAACAAACAATAAACTGCCTATGTGGAAATTACATATGCACTCAACTGTATCTGTAATCCCATAAAAATGACAAGTTTCACCTAATTAAATAATAACTGATATTAAAAAAAAAACAAAAAACAAACAACCAAAAAACAAAACCAAAGAAAATGCCCAAGTCTACCCAAGTTTTATATTTTCAAGGTGACAGTGCAGCAGAAGCCAACCCACCTGAGGGGGAAACTGCCACTTGCTGGACTCCATCCTCAAACTTCTGCCAGCGCAGCCCGGCTGCAGGAAGGGCACTGCAATACAGGCTGCCTCGGTAGTCCAGGCACCAAATGTATTTTTCTGAGACAACGAGGCTCAGGATGCCATAACCAGGGCCAGAGTATCCCATCCAGCTCTCTGCAAACTAAAAACTGTAGAGTCAGAGCAGTGTCAGGTGTCTTCAAACTGCATAAGAAAATGCGTATATATGAACAGCAGCTCCCACGTTTTGATTTTAAAAAAGCTAAACTTAACTACTTTAATCAATGAATAAATTTGCCTTCTTTAAAATAAAACTACATCTGTCACTGTTCTCTAAGGCTGTATGTGCACAATGAGACTGCTAGAACAACAGATTTAGCAAAAAAATAAACCCCTCCACCCCATCAACCATCTCCAAAAAAGGAATACATAAAAATGTACAGTCTGCCTGTAGTCCAGGAAATTATTCATTGTCTAGGAAGTGATGAGCAAAGGGAACAAGACAGCTGGAGGGCAGAGACAGCTTAATATCCAACTCCGGTACTCTCTGTATGGTACAGGAGCCATGTCTTGCAAAAATCTGGTTTACAGCCTACTCTCTTAAATTTTGATTGCTTGCATGAGGTGAACTCAAGCACTGCATACACTGCCAGGGGAGTTTTCTGAACATGACAGAGTATAAGAACACCATAACCTGAAACTAAAATCTTCTGCACTTTGGGCTGCAGTTGTTACTAGATAGGACACCATCAACTTGTAACTCAACCTTTAAGAATGAGTATTTAGTTATCTCAATACAAAGATCTGTTACAGATCTAAAAGAAACAAAATCCCCAGCCTACAAGAACTGCATTTCCTTCTTAAGTCTTCTGCTAAAAGTCCCAGTGATTCTGGCAGTTTTGTAGATTTTACAATTAACTTTAGTACTTCTTTTCTATAGTTTGTATGAGGAAAAAGAACGATGAAGGAAAGAGGGATAACAGGAAAACAAAACTGTCAACATTTTAAACAGTACTAACTACTGCTGGCTAGGGGGCAAAGACTAATCCTTAGTCTGAGTATTTACAGGTAAAATAATCCTTAAGCAGAAGCCAGCCATGTGAGATAATTAGCATTAATTCTCCATGAAGTCAGCTGAATTTGGGAACAGCATCACACAGAATTTGGACTACTGGCTATCCAAACAAGGAACAGCCTTTGAGCATGACTGGGTTTTACTGTTCACTCTTTAACGGATGGGTTTCTAACAGCATTTTTGTTGAGCTGGGAACAATACAGCCAGAACAGCTTCTTTGCGTTGCAAGCACACATCGCCCATTCTGAAGTCAGACACATCACATTTTTAAGAGTTACAACATGTACTCTTGTTTGGCTTTATACTTGTGTACTTGAATCAAGTAAAAAAAATTGCTCTCCTAAAGCTGTAAAGGACAGTAATTGTAGGAACGTTTCTTTTCAAAAGCTGTTTCTTTTTAAGGTTAAAGGTACTTTAATTAAACTGAAAAGAAATACCTGATCAGATTTTAAGAGCACCATTTCATCTAAGTTTATCTTGGCTACATCCTGTGCACCAGGCACAGCACCAACTTCAGGTATACTGGTCTCCGAGGATGAATATGGTAATCCATGTCCATAAATATCCTCTTCATCACTTGAGGCAGATTTTTCAGTCTTACTTTCATGAGTGTCTGCTACCCTTTCAGCAGTGCTAGTACTACATTTAGCTTTGATTGCACTTTCAAAATTCCACCCAGAAATGGAAGAGTTATCTGAATGAACATTGTCAGAGATGTCAAACTGGAGTGCAGAAGAGTCTGACAGAGCGCTGTGGATTAGAGAGAGCTGCTGTTGGTCTTCCCTACCAGTTTCATCACTTTCCTTTGGTGTCAGGGATGTCTGGACACCAAGTATACTGTCACATTCCAAAAACATCTGGTCTGCAAGGTCTGGATCGTCAGAAGATTTTTCAGTATCCAGCAGCTGCATTTTATCCAAGTCTTCATCTATTTTACACAATGTAGGAAAATCCTGCTCCTCCTCCTCTTGGCTCAGCTTTCCAGGACGGCATTCATTGCTTGCAGAAACTACATCACCATTACATTCACCATCAACACTGCTTGTCAAGTCTTCTGTGAGCATCAGAGGAGATGCAGATGCCAAAGTGTCTATAATAGCTGAAGTACCCATGCCACTGTCACTGTTTGGAAGTTTCTGTAAATCAACCACATCTCCATTTTCTTCATTAATTAGTACAGTTGCTGACTCAGGAGACTGTAGGACACTGAAAGTTTCTGAACCGTTATCTTCTTGCAAGATTGTATGGGACTCCATACTGAACATGCTCTCCTGATCTGGAGATCCAGTACTCAAATGATCAATGCTGCCACTCATTATGCTGGAAGTCATGGAAAAGGAGTCTGCATTCAAGGAATGTGGACTGTCACCAGAAAGCTGACGCTCATAAATTGGTGTGCCTTCCAGAGAGCTGTGGTTTTTCCTTGTCCCACTTTCTGTTATCACACACACATGAAGAAAAGGGAGAAAAATAATATTACTAAAATCTGTTAAATTCCAGTGCCAAGTAAGAAATTAAAATATTTTTAGAACTGGAGAAAGAACAAAGCTAAATCTTAATTTCAACCATACTGGTTTTTTTTTCAACTTTAACAATAAATGATACATATAAAGCCAAGAAAAGTCTTAATACAGTAAACAATTAAAATTATCAAGTACTCACACTGTTTTATCAAACTAAAAAGGATGGCTAAGAAAGACACTGCCAAATATTCTGAATAGGATGAATAGATATTACACAGTTCCAACATAAAACTGGATGCAGAGTCCCCTGTATGCTCCCATTAATGAATACATTAGAACTTGAAGCATGTAAAGCATAACAAAGTTAAAAGAAAAAAACCCCAAACAGATCTAAAAAGACTTCATGAATTTCACTTTCAAAATCTTAAACAGAAGTGGCCCACCACAACCTCTCAATCATTTCAGAAGCACAACAACACAATATAAAAGAAGCCTGCCAAACACAGACTCTTTCATGTAACATGCTCTAACAACAAGCATGGCTGGGAAAGTTTTGCTAGACCTACCCTGTTTCTTCTTTTTTTTCTTTTTCACCTTAATTGGCTTTACAATGAGTTCTTGATCAAAATCTTCAGAGCTGATGGTGCTGAATCGTTGTGAAGAAAGTTGGCCTTCTCTCTGAGCTTCTGGAAGTTGGTCTGTACACATCATAAAGCTCGAGCCACTGTCCACAGAGTTCACAGAGCTGCTCCTGCTTCGTGATTCACTTACTACAGAGCAGCCCCTTTTTCTGGTTTCATTGCTCAAGTCTCCCACTCTATCAAAACTTTTCTCTGATAGCGTTGGAGTTTCCAGATCATCTTTCACTGAAGAAGAAGTGCCATTTTTATCACCAGTAACTGAAGGGGAAGTAACCATTTTTTTTTCTGTTTCCACTGAAGGACTGGACGATACAGACGAAACTACTGATGATGGGGTCAGCAATTTAGGACTTGTATCTGTTAAAGGATTTGACAATTTTGAATTCACATCTGAAAATGCCCAAAAGAAAAATAAAAGTATAAATACTATTTCAAGTATAAATACTAGCATCAAGTTAGTAGGGGCATAATTCTTGGAGAGTATTGAAAGAAAAGAATATTTATGCAAAAAAAAAAAAAATTCTAAGCTCATAACATTTAAAAGTAAATATTTGCACACACACACACAAACTTCCTGCAAATTAATCTGTATGAAAGCACTTCCCCCCAAACTCTGTATCAAGCTTCTATTAGCAAAATTCTGAATTTATGTTTATGTATAAAGAACAGTATAGGTCTGCAGCTTGGAAGATCCAATTGTATCATACACCGAAGTGCCATCCTATATCTTTAGCTAATTAATTCAAGCATTCAGTAGCTCAGAAAAAAAATCAAGAAAAATTACCAGATAAATCACTGTGGTGATTAGAAGAAAATACACTTCTAAAGGCTCCTTTAAAACTACACATGAAAGTTGAGATTAATATAATAAACAGCCTCTAGTAGTTTGTGAGTAAAGAACTGCCTAAATGACTAAAGCTATTGCCAATATGCAATGACAAGAAAGTTAAGATCTCCAGCATTCAATGAGACCTCATAGCATATTTACTAGCATTTTGCTAACACAAAGCTAAGACGGAGTATTTAAATGCATTAGTAGTCCCTTTTACAGAGTTCTAGTAACATAAATGTTTAACTCAGATGACAACAAGTATTAAACAGTCAAATTATTTTTGGAATCTTAGTGAGCGTTCTTTGGATTTATTTGCCAATTCTTTCTTTTCCATTGCTAGGAAGGCTGAGATTTCGCCTGGAACGTGGCTGGTGACAGGTGGCACAGAATCGACGTATTCAGCCATTGAGACTGATCCTAAAGGGATAACCGTGATCAGGAATCTAGACTGCTTCAGCATCACGGTTCAGAATAAGCTCTCAAATGCACAGATTAGAGATGCCTCATTTGATTAATGCTGATCCACTCTCAAAAAGGGCAACCATATTTAATTTCTTAATGCTCCCATTCTCACTACAGCCAAAAGAGAAGCTCAGATAAGCAGATAAACCAAATCTCTAAATATAACCTATCAAAACAGATGAGTAACTCTACAGGACCTGGCAGTTTTTTGCAATAATCCGAAGAGTTTTGTGTGGGGTTTGGTTTTGCGGGTTTGAGATATTTTTATACTAAAAAAAGTATGATAGGCACCATGTTCCATGAGGTACACACTAATTTATACATACTAAACTTACTGATTCCTACATATTAAGCTTACTAATGTATACAAACCTATTGATGACAGTCCTTCGGGTCTATTTGAAATTCTTATTATGTCTCTATCACCCTTTAAGAGAAAAATCTCATTGTTGGTACAGGACACAGACACAATATCACCGTATCCTTCCAAGCCACCAATCAAAGCCTATAACGAGTCAAGAAAGAAATAACTGGCATCAGATTAACACACTGTTTGCACAACATGGTACTCTTAACAAAAGCGTTCGCTGGATTTTAGTCAACATAAACAGTTACAGGATAAAGATTTTTATCTAATCAAAATAAAAAAGAAAATGGAAAAAAGAAACAGGAAAGAACCCTTCAATCATGATGCAGCTCCATTTTTATACTAATTTAAATTCCACAGATCTATTCTTTGTCCAACTAACGGCAACTAAATATAACAACTTAAGCAATATACAATTTGGTGGCAGAAGAGTGCCACAGCACAAATGCTTAATAGCATTTAGACAAAAATATACTAACTTGTATCCATTTTCATATGCATTTTTAAGACAACAAAATAGCTAACACTTCACGGTATATCATATAAAAGGTAATACTTCTTTTTTTTCAGACACCAACAGTAGTAGAAGGGAAAGAATAAATAGTTCCAGGCACATTTTATAGGCCTAAAATATCTTCTTGCATTAACTTCTAGATTTTAGGTTTCTATATGCTTCACTAAGCATAGGAATTGATTGTGATGTTAACACCTCAACTGAAAGCTTTAAATATATGTCGTTTTCATAAACAACATACTGAGCTAATTCGTGAGTATATCATTGCAATAATAACTTGAGGAGGGAGACAATAAATATTCTTTTTTGTTCATTTTAAACATGGATTTAAATCACAGGCATATAATGGATAACCAAAACAGAGTCTCATGGCATAGTGTGACGAAAAACATGGAAGAAACAAAATATGCAGCCACAAGATTTATCTACCTGGTTCACAGTGTCTAGTAAATAGATGCTGTATTCATTCCAGGTCAGGACCCATCCTTCTTGGAAAAAGCATGAAACAAGCCCAAGGTGTTTTTCTGGAGAGCTGTAACTTCCTCTGTCAGGTGGTTCCAAACGAGGATACAGTTCAAAACTTTTTAATCCTCCAGCAAATACATCTTTCAATATGAATGTGGCCTGAACAGTCCCATGAACATCAGACTTCCACAAACGAAGCCCAGGTCTGGCAGCAAATAGTGTCAGGTCACTCTGTTTACACAGGCCAGGTATAAAACATGCTCCAAATTTGCCAGTGCTAAAATGCAAAAGAGTTTACTTTAAAAGCTATATACTCAACTTAGAAACAATTTTTAAAACTAATGGCACAAATTTACAACCACAAATTATCCAAAGTCTTTGATTAAAATATTCAGTCAAATGTTTGAAGTACAAATTTAGTTACAGTAAGACAAGAGCAGTAATTCCAAATAACAAGTTTCCCCTCAGCTTTGGATGTCAGACACTACATCAATTAAGCAAGTTAAATAACTCTTCCTAATAAGCTTCATAGCCTTAATGCCCCCCTGTCCATCTCCAAAAGATCCTACTATGCACTCTTCCTTCTCCTAGAATTAATAAAAAACAAGCAAAACACTACAAACTAATAAACTAATGCGAAGAAACTGACAGCCTTTACTTGCAAGAAGCATGGAACAGACCTCAGCTGTTAAAACCCTTCATTTCGCATACACGGAAACACCACTACTGTCACCCAAGAAAACCCTTTGCATATAAGATGGCGCTTGGTACTTCTCTTACTATTCATATCCCTGAAAGATACATCATAAACCCTCTTTCAAGTCTAAATTTCCTCTGCTTAGAGATAGAGTCAGTCATGCTGTTCTATGACCGGTTTCCCTCTTCCTTACCTAAGAGAGATTACATAAGAGAAGATGTCAAAGCCACACAAGAGGTTCCTAGTCTTGAACTCAAATTTAAGTGCTTACTATACATTCTCCTGATTAACTCACTTCAGTGTATAAGAAAAACAGGGATGCTGACTTGCTTTTTGCACCAAATATTACATCACCCCTTAGACAGACTTGATTACAACGCTTGCTCACTCCAAGTCACAGTAAACAAAGACTGCAGAGGAAGTTTGGCAGTGATTTCAGTTTAAACAATGAGAAAACATCTTAAATATATTTGCCTAATACTGCCTTGAAAATATGATTGTGACATACTTGCAACCACGTACTTCCTAAATAGGTGTAACTGTCATTTCACGTTCGATCACCCATAGCTATTGTAACTAGCTTTTCATGAGCAGACTGCTGTGCTGTATTAATTTCACTGCCTAGATCACTCTGTCTGCAATTCACTTTGAAATGCTAGAATTAATAGATGAGCCTGCATCAGGATTTTACGAGGGTTACTTTTTTCTGGGCTGTGTTCCAACTTGGTTGACGGATTTCTCTTCTGTGTAAAAAAGCAGAGTCCGCTGTAAAGTAGAGACAAGCAGCACCTTCTGGTTGTAATCCAACTGGACAATGGAAGATGGCTCTTCCAATACAAGGCTGGAGTTGCAAATACCCTTTCAAAGATAAACACAATTCACAAGAGTCAAAACCTCCTAAAAATATAAGGTAGTAACTAACACTTCAAGAAATTTATAAGCCCAAGAGAAAACAAATAAACAAACAAAACGCTTTTGAACTCCTGTTGCATGAAATTCACTTAATGAATATGGACTTAATTTACATAAGCAAGAGGGAAGTTAGACTGTGCGTGACACTATGAAATGTAGTTTCTCTTGGAGTGTTAGCTAATATATTTCTCTTGAAATCAACAGAAACTTTAGGACACATTTTCTTCCTTCTTCCCCACTGTCAGGTCATACATCACTGAGATAATCATTACTTTTGGTGATTTCTGCCAAACCAAATTGAAGCACAGTCACAAATAAGTCATGACAGATGTTGTTTAAACTTTTCTTCCATACAGAAATTCAAGTTAGCATTCATTTTGTTGACATCTCAGGTCTGTATTAACTAACAAGATGTAAGAAAAATTCCATTTACTAGTAACATACTAGTCAGCCAGCAGCAACCAAATGTTACTTTCATTCTACACTCTTGACTGAGATGCTGAACAATCCTGGGAGAAGTACTTCATCAATAGAACCACATCAGTCAAAAGTGTCCCTTCCAAACAAAAGAGAAAGTACTGGCTGAAAGCTGAAGAAAGATTTGATAGTTAGTTCATGAAAAATGAGAACGATCACTTCTTCTTTTAAAATGTATTACTTTTTAAAAAAGGTAAGGCAGTTGTGAAGGATAGCCAATGGTTGCCTTGCCAGGTGTGCACACACTTGGCCAAGTGCACACATACCAATAAAGCCATCCAACTAAACACGTAACACTGAGCAATTAAGTAACTGCTAGCAATTTAAACACACAAGCATTCTTTCAGAAAGTGCAAATGGGAATTAAGGTCCCTATAACAAATGCTCACCTGGTCTAGGTCTAGTGCAGAGTAGACAATCTTTCCTTTGTCATCTCCAGAGAATAATTTCATTCCATTGGGACTCCAAGCTAAAGCTGTAATGCTACTTTTGTGGATGCCAGCAACATCAAATCTGCGAAGCTGTGAAACAATAACAAAGCAATACAAGAATGAGCTGAAGAGAAAATGGATGCACACAGCCTATTCAGTGACTCCTGACTGGTTTGACTGGAGATTAAGTACAAAGTGCAGGTTCTTCTGAAGTTTATTTCACACAAAAACCCCATAACAATCCAACTCCCCCCCACCAAAAGATCAGCCAATTATTACACATAAGAAATCTCTCAGAAGCATATTTGATTAAATACATGTTTTGTAATACAAAGCATGCTTTAATATTGTTGTTTCATAAGCGTTACATATGAAGCCTAAAACATTCATAGCTATTTCATCAGGCAAGACTTGCCGGGTTTCACTCTTACAAAGAATCACAGTAACACTCTATTAGGATTGGCCATACTAAACCTCACAGAAGTTTAGCCAAATGCAAAGATTCACCTGTTTGTTCCTTCCAGGTAATGAAGACACAAGCTGAAAAACTGCAACCCGACCCGAGGCTGTACCAACAGCAACCAGATCATCGAAACAACTCAACAGCTTTACAAAAGTTATAGATTCACACCTCCCCTGTTGAAACAAACCATACAAAGAACTCACAGAGTTAATGAGACACCAACAGGAGAGCTCAATTCTGAGCAACTCAGCTTCATTTGAAGAGACAACAGTAAAAGTTAGTATTTACCTCAAAATTATACTTTTTCATCTGGTTTAAATGTCTGCAGTAGAGATAAAGCATTCCAATGCTGCTCCCCACAGCAATGTAGTCTCCATTGGTATCAAGTGCTGTGAGGTAAACCACAATAGAGCGAAAGCCTTTCTGGATCTTTGTAGGAATGGCATTGAGGAGATAATACAAGGGACAAAATTCCTTAAATATAACCGGTGAAGCCACAGATGCCATAGCAAGGATTCACATCAGCAATTTTAAGGCTGAAATAAACACATCTACATGACCACATAAGGAAATCTGAAAGACAGAAGCAAAAGACATGTCATTAACTTGTGTGGAGAGACTAAAAGGTTAACAGAAAGCCAAAATTCAGAAAAAAAAAAGAAGAAAAAAATTCTCAGTCTTTGCTTTGCATAAAGAAAAAGCAAGTTAAACTCTTGTAGTGAATGTAACCTATTCTTGGAAGAAACTTTTTCTTACCAAGAAGTATATTCCTCAGGTTCAGGTAACACATAAGGATGTATGGTAAGCACTAAATGTGGGATAACCACTTTTTCTTGCAGCTGTAAGCTTGTCAAAGTTGAGTTCAAATGCAGTATTTCTTCTCATCTGCCTAGTGAAAAAACCGTAAGGCCTCTGACACTGAACAATCCATGTGATATATTTCTTCATCTTTCTGCAACCTCTACCCTCAATCCAACCAGTGCCCAAGAGCATGGGGTATTCACTGTGTCAGACAGTGCTGTAAGATCAAAACAACAAACCAGCATTTGTGCTCCACTCCTTAATGCCCCAGAGCCAAAGAAAAAACATAGCTGAGAAACAGTTCAGCTAGAGCTACGTCTGCTATACATTCAAATAACAACCAAATACTTAGGAGAATGCAGGGAAAAAAGGGGGAAAGTAAAAATGAAACAACCCCTATTTTGACAGACACAGGAAAATATCCATGTAGCAACTGAATTTGGAAAGATAAGGAGCAAACAGTAAAAAAAGTACCATAAGCCCAGCTTTCCTTTTATGGATAAGAAAATAATTTCATGCTTGTGAGCAATACTGTGAATATACTTACAGGACAATATCTAAGAATAACAGAAACAAAGAGTCTGTTTCCCTTCTCCAAGAAAAACAATGTAGTCAGAGCTCATCACAGTAACAGCACACTGGCACCTTCAGAAAAAGCTGACCGTGAGGAACGTAAAAATAATCAAAAAATTTAATTAAACTCAGTAATTTTTCTCATCACTACAACCATGACAAAAACATTTTGCAGTACTTGCTGCTGCTTGTCCTCATGAGTGACTTCGAAACATGGAAGAGAAAAGAAGCTTTCACTTCTTAAATTTTATTTTGCCATGAGCAAGTCCGATTAACAGAATGGTATACAGTCTATCAAAAATACTTGCAGTTTTCCAAGACAAGAATTTTGGATTCTATGGTTGCTTAAGATCTTAACACTGAAGATTTTCTTCAGCTTCAGCAGTCAGAACTTCCTTAGAGAAATAAAAATCAGAAATCTGCCAATTTAAGTTAGAAATGCTCCTAAATGCTCACAATTATTCTGTGAAGTACTCCTACTGCAATTTGTGATATGTCCTATTGTGCCTAGTTTTTAATTCTCTAAGGATGGAAAATGTTTTTTGTTCGGCAGCTTCATACATTGTTTGCAGTGTGTATCAACTTAATTAGGAAAAAAAAGCTGTTCTAGTTTAATATCTCCATTACTGTGAAAAGCTCTGGCATCTCAGTTTTCCAGTTTACTTCAATTATTGTGCAAGAGCATTCAGCACACACACTTTGGGCCCTGTAACAGTTGCTGTCAATATACAATTCCACTAAATCCAAAGGGACTGTTTGCATGACATTGCCCATGCATGTCATAGACAAGACCATAGGAATAAAGATTGGTTTTTTGGCTTATATTTTACTTGTTCCAAAAACTGTCAGTAACTAAGCTATAACCCGTTGTTAGATGTTCCTAATTGTGATAAATTTTACTGCTTGCTAGAGCTTAGAGATGAATTCCACTCTCCTCCAATGTTTACAGCCTGTCATGACATGTATCTCATGAAATACCATAAAGACCAGCTGATACGTGTCCACACGATTTTTGAACGAAGGGTTCCTTTCAGAGATGTTTACTAAGTTAACAGATAACCTCGGTGGATCATGACATTTTCACAATATTTTCACAAACCATCTATTTCCTATATTTTAAGTCTCCTACCCCTTCCTTCAGCATTTACTACTTTCTATCTACAGTCAACTAAATATAAAAAGAATCCACTGCTGAAGTCTTGTTTGCTGTTCTAAATGTGCTGTTTTGCCATTTCAGTAATTTTACTAGTCAATGATCTTTTTTCTTCTCTCTAATAAAACAAAATCCAGTCCTTGTCCTGAGTCTCGTATGTACAAATCTTCCTCTGTCTAACCTCAACTTCTACCACTACCCAGCCACTGCCTCATGAATTTCACATATTTTGGTTTTTAAGTCCCCTTTGTGACTCTTGCAATTTACATCTCTCAGCATTCAAAGCTGCTCTTGTAGCTGGAACCATCTCACACTCCTCAGTTACCAGAGGACCTTCCAAGCCCTCAGAATTCATCTTCTTTCTTAGTTTCCATCACTTATTCTTCCAGCTCAACTAAACCACTAAAATACAGTAACTGATTACCAACTATGGAAATATGCAAATTTGTATTATCCAGAAAAAGACTTTTCCTCTTTCCTCTACAATAACCCTATCTGCAATCTGATACATATTTTGGAAGTTTACATTTAATTTAAAAGAAGAGAAAAAATGAAAGTTTGATATGTTTTTTTCTTCCTGTCCACAAAAAACCATGGGAGGAATTATTTCTTGTCACATACTAAGTTAAATTTAAAAACTCTGCTGTTAGGTTAGGGTTCTCATGCTTCGTAAAATTTATATACAATCTCTGATGGCAAAGCAGTCAAAAAACCAAATTAAGATTTTGTTCTCTATAACCCATTCCCCCTGTACAATCAAAAAAAAGGAAAAATTTATCAATGAACTATAATTTCTTTATAGTGTACACAAATTAGTTTCATCTTGAGTGGTTTACAGATTAACGCAACACTTGTACGGCTTGTGTAAAAACATGTAAGTGAAAGCTCAAAATCATATTTTATTAAAAATACTACTAATTAAGTAATTTTATCTACACTAATCAAATGTATAAGGGACTAGATCTCCCATGTGGCCTGTACGTTCAAAACATCTGCACAAATGCCATAATTCTCTGCTTTTGAGCCTAAATTCTTCAGTATCCCTCTAATGACAGTTGTGTATCACCTGTAGTCTCTAACAGCTTTAGGATTAATTATTATCTGTTTTTCCTACCTCATTAATCAAAGGCAAACAGTGGATATAATCTATTTTCTCAGGCAGATTTTGGAACTGGATGCATATGTTCAGTCTGTGTCAGCCACAGTTATTCTGGAGTACATAACAGTCGTATAGGGCAAATCAGCTTGTGCTAAGCAACTGTCCTGCAGCAGAGATAAAGTGGAGAAAAACATCACATCAAAAACAATCACCAGACAGAGTCCTTCCTTCCAAACTCTCAGACTTCAAAAGTTCTTAAATACTACAGCTCAAGGCTATGTTTTCAAAAGCAGCTTTTTTTTAAATTTATTTTTTTCTGGTCTTAGAAATAGGAATAAGGCTCAATGCTGCCTAACAGAGGCAACTAAAGTGAGAGATAATCCTGTGGTTCAGCAGACAGGCAGTAGTTAAAGGTTCAATGCCAGGATATGCCACAGATAGACTGCAGGAAGCTAAAGCTGTCACTGCATTTCTCTAAGCCCAAGGGTCCTGTTTGTAGAAGATGGACAACAGCTCCATTTTTTTTTAATCTTTGACATTAAAACTTACATTTAAGTTTTTCAGAGCACAGACAAACTCCCATATGACCACAGCTACACACAACAGTCTCCGTTCTCAGCTAGATCCTGACAACTAAAAAGGAAAGCGGTTTTCTTCTCTAGTACTACTCACACATTTAGCCCCAGAGCAGGCTACCCCACTGTCATATCTCAAGAGCTTTTCACAGCAGAATGCTGTCAAGCAGAGCAAAGAACACAAACGCACGCCCTGCCAAAGGAGCTCTGCTTTCATGTGTCCTGCACACAGGCAAATGACCAGCTGGCACACAGGTCATGGTTACCTGATTAACACACACTTGGCTTTACACAACTCACGAAATGTTGCATTTCTGGCTCAAATGAGGTTTGGTTTTTTTCTCTGTGACATAATAAAAAATAAACAACAAACCTAGATGAAAGAGAGAGAAAGGGTAGGAAAAGGAGAACCCACAGACACTGCACATACTTATAGGTATGGGAAAATGCAGCTGTATCCATGCTGATAGTCTCGTGACATCCTACGAAACTGTCACAGAAGCCTAGAATGGTTTGGGTTGGAAGGGACCCTAACGATCATCTAGTTCCAACCCTCCTGCCATGGGCAGGGGCACCTTCCACTAGACCAGATTGCTCTGAGCCCCATCCAAGCTCGCCTTGAACACTTCCAAGGATGGAGTATCTACAGCTTCTCTGGGCAACCTCTTTCAGCACCTCGCTACTCTCACAGTGAAGAATTTATTCCTAATATCTAACATAAATCTCCCCTTCTTTCAGTTTGAAGCCATTCCCCCTTGTCTTAACTTCCCTTCCTCAAATGTATGTCTTAAACAAATTCTATTGAAACATATTCAGATGTTTCAGACCATTCTTTCCCAACAGGTCCCTTCTCGCTGCAGCCCCTGCCAGAGAAGGACACAGCCAGTGGCTCCCGGCCGGACACCCGCAGGGCTGCCTCGCCTTCCCGCCGGCTTTACCTCGGCTTATGCCGGATTTACCGTCCAGACTCAGAGCCCTGGGAAGGGGAGGGTGACACAGCCCCTCCAGCCGCTCCGCGGGCGGTAACAGCCGCCGAGCCCCCGCCGGAGCACGCCCCGCGCCCCCTCACCGAGCGCTGCCCGCGCCCCGGGAGCGCCGCCCGCAACAGGCGCCCGCGGCAGGCCCTGCTGGCGGCGCCCGGGGAGGGGAGCGGGACCGGGGCGGCCCTGAGGGCTCCCCCCCAGCTCCGCGGCTGCACTCACCGCTCCGGAGCGCGGGCGGCGGCTCAGGAAGGACAGCAGGGAACGACGTCGCCAGGCCCCGAGGCGGCGGAGCGGCGGCGGCTCCGGTGCCTGCGCCGCTCGGGGGCCGGGCTGGGCGGGGCCGGACGTGAGCGAACTTCCGCGGGGCGGTGGGGCCGCCATGGCGGGTGAGTGAGGGGGGAGTTGGAAGGAGGGAACGAGGGGTGGCGGGGAGCAGCCAGAGGTCGGGTTCCGGTGTTTTGTCAGCAAACTAACGAGGTTTAATGTGCTTGTGGTGCCCTGCCAGCCCGCAGGCCTGCCACTGTCGCACCCTTGTGTGCACCGTGTCCAGCACCTTGCTCATGCCCCGGGTGGAGCGGGGGCCCCCGCTCCGGTGTCTCCCCATGTCTGTTACCACATCCCTGTGTATAAATATCTAAAGGGTGGGTGTCAAGAGAATTGAGCCGGGCTCTTCTCGGTGGTGCCAACCAACAGGACAAGAGACAGCGGGCAGAAAATGATGCACAGGAAGTTCCTCCTGAACGTGAGGAAGAACTTCTTCACTGTGCAGTGACCGAGCCTTGAAACAGATTGCCCAGAGCGGTTGTGGAGTCTCCTTTACTGGAGATACCCGAAAACCACCTGGGCGCAATCCTGTGCCATGTGCTCTGGGATGGCCCTGCTTGAGCAGGGAGGTTGGCCCAGGTGACCCACTGTGGTCTCTCCCAACCTGACCCGTTCTACGATTCTGTGTGGACTTTACATCTTTTGATGTGACGAACTCTTTTCAGGCATCTCTGTGGATAAAAGTTGAAGCCAGCAAACATTCAGGCAGGGCATTTGGCTTGGCTTTGATCCCTGCTTTGGCTGCCAGGGCAGGGACTGAGGTGCAAAGGTGGGGCTGCTTTGTGTGATCAGAGGATGTGCAGCGGGTTCCTACGGCTGTCTGGCCTCCAAAGAGACACCATGAAACGAGGGCTTTATGCTCAGCAGTAAAGCACCCACCGCCTTCAGCGGGACCCAGCCTTCCCCCAAACTCTTACAGCTCACGTGTTGCTGTGAATTAATTCTGACATTCATGGCATGAGCACTGCATGTATGCACAGTAATTGCTGTCATTTCTTTCTGTCATACACTGCATAAGCATCTGACTGTCATTTGATGTCAGAAGACTGCTAGATCTGCCAGCACTACAAAGCCACTGCTGTCCGTGCTGCAACGTCGCATCTCAGAATGTGCTTGCATTTGTTTAATAACACGGTTTTCTTGTAAATAGCAATAGATGAGGAATTAGATTTCATGACCAAAGACAGTTAAATTCCATTTTACTTTAATCAGTATTCACCAGTAAAGCAAGGAAATCCTTCACACAAATAGCTGCTGGACACTGATTTGCTTCTGTATGCTTTAAATGGCTTTAATATCTTTATTTTCTCATACAGCAAAAAGTCCTCCTGATAGTACTCCAAGAAGGCCTATTTTATCTGTCAGTGCAAGAAAAATTAAAGATAATGCAGCAGACTGGCATAATTTAATGATGAAATGGGAGAGACTGAATGATAATGGATTTACTACAGCAAACAAAATAGTCAACATGAGGATCAGTGAGCAGTAAGTATGCTAATACAAATAAAGATAGCCTAAAGATTGCTTTTATTGAGAGATTAATCTGCTTTCTTCACTAGAAAGTTCTTTTTGGAGATGGGGAAATAACATGTCACAGTGGATAAGCTAGCTCTTAGATCAAACTCGGCAGCTGCATTTTTTGGTTACATAAACTGTTTACATTCAAATAATGTCTCATAGAGTAATGACATTTGCAAGAAATGAGAAATGTTTCTTTTACATAGTCAAACATAACGTATTTTAAATCCTTATATAATATACCAAGTTAAAATCTAATTCTATAAACCTCAGCCCATGTGAGTTCCCTTATTCTCTCGCACATTTTACTGTGAGGTGAGTATTACCAAGTTTCACTCAAGTCAAAAGTTCAGAAGATTTTAGGAAAGAATCACTGATTTGTACAGACAAAACAGTTTTAACAGTGATGATTTAAAAGAAAACCAACAAAGAACAAACAAAAATACCACACCACAACCACCATAAAAAAAAACCAAAACAAAACCCACCAAAAAACTGAAAAAAACCATACTTTGGTAGAGCTTTTATTTTCATGCTGTAATGAAAAACCTTAATTAACAGGGCTTTGAGCAGCTTCTCCAGGGTCCTGACAGCTGAAGAGGGTTTGTCTGACAGGGTTCTGACAGGTACAAGCTGAGGAATATTTTGCTGTAATGGTGCCAGATGTTGCCTTTGCTCTCTAGCAGCTCTCTCTCCTCGGTGTAAGTTTACAGCTGGTGTGGGAAAGTCTGCCAGACAGGGCAGGTGTCTGTACATTGACTGTTCTGGTGTCACAGGTAAGTGTCTTTGCTTAAACTGTGCACAAAGGTGAGTTTGTGGTGAGGCACCAGATTGTCCTGTGGAGCAGCTGAAGCCTGGGCATACCTTGTCCATTTTGAGAGAACAACCTCCAGCGCAGGGGCAAGGTAAAGAGGGAAGAAGTGTTGTCTCAACACCTGCAAATGTTCTTTCAAGCACATGTTCTAAGATAATGTAGTTCTGTTTTTCTCTGAAGATTATGGTACTAGCCCCATTTGCTCACATGGCCAGCTATGCTTCGTGCTATTTTTATGTAGGAATTCTCATGAACAGCCTGTGAGAAAGAGATTTTGTAGGATCAGACCATAAGGATTTAAAATCTGCACTGCTCAAGTAAACCTATATGCAGTTGTTTACACTGCCTTATGTTTCCATTTTAGATTTCAAGA
This sequence comes from Eulacestoma nigropectus, assembly GCA_013397775.1. Classification (NCBI taxonomy): domain Eukaryota; kingdom Metazoa; phylum Chordata; class Aves; order Passeriformes; genus Eulacestoma; species Eulacestoma nigropectus. The sequence goes on from VZTE01003815.1 coordinate 119,725, forward strand.
CAACAAACTGGAGATAGCATGTGATAACAATGCCACAGAACCTGAAAAGCCAACCCCCAAATACAGTGAAGAGCTGGACAATTGCTGTGCAGAATTACTTGAGACCTTAAAGCATATGGTAATACTTATTTTTCAGACTTAGTGAATATGAATCAATTCCAAGTGTGCTCAAGTAACAAGGAAATGTCCTGAAGTATTTATTGTAGACAGAAAATTGGGATTTTCATTTATAGTTCTCTTCAAACCTTAATGACTATAAATCCAGAGTGCACCATTTATTTGATTGATTGGTAAATTTGAAAGTTGGTTTTACATCTGCTATCTGCTTATAGTTCTACTCCCCCCTTTATAAAGTGATCTGGAAACAAATCATAGAAAGAATGCATTCCAAAGCTGCATCTGTTTTCTGTTTTCTCATCCTGGATGTTCCCTCTGTTTAGAACAAAAGAAACAGCAAAGCACAAAGCAGTGCTTTACCTGCCATCATATCCTTGCAGCTGTCTTTGATCAGACATAATGCAGTCATATTTTTAGCCTGCCTACCTGCATTTGCTGTGCAGATCTCCTTCTCTGGAGAGTGGAGTAAGATAATCTTTATGTAACCCACCTTTTTTTCTGGATACCTTGCTAGGAATTAATGTCACCTGTCAGTTTGACAGGAAGCAAATTTTTTTTTTCTGCCTGATACTGTAATTTAAAATTCTTATTAAAAATAACTTTTACAGCCTTTTGCCAAAGTGGAGGCCCATTAAAAGGATGGTAGATCTATTTTTTTATATAGACAGGATACAGTCCTCTAGTACTTAGAAAAAGTAGGAAACTGGCTAGATTTCCCTCAGATTTTGTTCTGTGGGGAAAATGTGGAGGGGGGAGTTATTTTTTTTTCCTTAAGATACTTTTGTAGTCAGACTACAAATGCATTGATGAAGTTTTTTACTCTTCCTGAGTAACAGGAGTCTAAGCAGCCAGTGTTAGATTGGATTCTAAACATAGCTACTACGACCTAATTTATTTTTCATTCCTTAGGAGTTTATGTAAGCTTACAGGTTCGTTGATGTATCTGTGGTTTAGCTGCTTGACTTAAAGATACTGCCTGCAAGCTTCATTTTGTTGTAAATATTCATACCCAAATGCACAGAGTAAGGTGAACATGAAGAAAGTGGATAGAATGAACTGGTTTTTGAAGCAATCTGTTAGATCAGCCTAGATCTATTGTCAGTAGTAGCTTGAGCTGCTTTTCTCACCTGCTGCTGATCTTTTGAAATTAAAGTCATCTTGATATGGTAACGTAAGAAAACATGGTAGGGCTTGTGCTACACCTGTGTGATCTTTTTCCCCAGTGCTAAATTGCTGTAGGAAAAACTAGGGAGGTGAAAAAATGAGAGGGCTTTAGTATATTTCTACATGAGGGAAACAAAAGAATGTGCAAAATCAGAGTCATATCTGCAGTGTTCAGAATTTCAGGATATCTCATATTAAATCTTTATATAGATTCCAGCTTTGATTCCTGTCTGGAGTTAAAAAAATGTGAGTTAGAAACATTAATACTAAATAACCTTCATAAATAGTGTGTTTTTAAAAAACGCCTAAGATTACAGTAGCCTAATATTCCTGAGATACTCATTAACGTTCCATGTTCGTCATTTTCAGACAAAAATACAACTGAAAATGGAAAAGCTTACTTCAACTACTAAAGCAATCTGTGACTTAGAAACATTCCACCATGGAGCTGGGAATTGCACAGCACCCTTCTTTCATACATGGCCCACACAATACTTCTGTAAGTAAAATATTGATTATCTTAGCTAATTACATTGTGTCATCAATGTCATCTAATTTATGACTGAAAAATAAGCCCTCTTATCTCAATGTCTTGCCTGAGAGGAAGAGAGTGCTGTCTCCTTTACAATTGACTAATCAATAAACACATGGATGCACCACTTGGTTTAAGGTTACTGCTGATGACTGCCAAGCATTGTCTGACATGCAACAATTACAGCATAGAACTAAATTAGTCAGCAGTTTACAGTGTCCAAGCTGCAACAGCCACATCCTCTGCAGGCAGAGACGTATGTGCAACTAGCTGGTGTTAAGCCGCAGGCTTAACTACTTGACTTGTTACTTGACACTGAAATTAAATCCTTGAATGCAAGGAGCAAGCTATACCTCAGTTAATTCTCAAGCAGCCAAAGAAGAATACCTCTGATCTCAGTGTCAGTCAAGGCAAGTAAAGAAATGTTACTGTCTACTGTTAATATTAATTCTTTCAGCATTCACTTGATGGCAAAAGGTACTGCCTCCCAGCTGGTATTACCCTAGTTTTAAAACTGTCTGAATTCAAGAGCAGCCTGATTGCATGCAAGACAACTGCCTTCTTTGTGAAGTGAAAATCATACCTCTGTGAAGCCCTGCTTCGTACTTCACTACCACAGTTTGGCAGGAATCATATGTATTAGTTTCTGCCAGCTTAAAAGAATAAGAATGACAAAGACAACTGCTGTCACCCATTGTGACTGAATCATTTAGTGATGCTGTCTACTCCATGAAAGACTAAATCCTTCTGAAGGCAGTGATAGTTCAGGCTAAGTTAGAAACACAAGATCAGTCTCTCTTTAAAAATACTTTGTGCAGTTATTTTTTAAGAAGTCAAACAATGAAAGATTACAGATGCATTTGTACCCCCCTAACAGTATTACTAACATAACTAGGAACAGTTTTTACAATAAATGCTTCAGTTTTGATCTGTTGGGGATTTTTACTGTTGTTTTTCACTATTGGTGTTACTCAGTGGTGATAGTGCATTTCTGAAGTGCAACACAGTATGTGAGAGCATCCTTTAGATTAGCTAAAATCAAGAGGGACTCTAAAATGTGAAGCTTGTATTGAAGGATAGCATTACCGAATTTTAAAATCAAATTTTGGTTATTTGAGGAATAGCTGTAATTGATAATTTTACACTGGGTCCTGGGAACCAGTACCACTGCTTATTCTGTAATTAATTGGGACTCATGTCAAAATCAGAAGTGTGTAAAATATATCCCAAAGCCGAGGAAGTTGTTTAGCATTTTATATTCTAACGTAAAAACACGATTCATGCTGTAAAAAAAAAAAAAAAAGATGGCTAAATTTGGGGAATAGCTTATGTAAGGTAGGGGTTTATTTATGATCCACATATTACAAGTATAATTTAGCTTTTAGAGAATTGCTGAAATGTTCTGGTCAATGTGTTTGGTTTTTCAATCCATTTCAGATGAGGTTTCTCTGAAGCTCTCTGAAATGTACAAGAAGGAACTACAACTCAAGCAAACAATTGTACAAGACATTGCTCATTCTGCTGACCAGGATCTGATGATGGTGTATTTATCGTCATGGTTGTACCAGCCTTACATTGAGAACAGCAGCACACTGCTGCTCGAAGCCATGCTGCTGGAAACAGGACACAGGCAGTGCTAGAATTCCAAAGGTTACATGGCTGGCTTCTAGTGATGCTTCCATGAAACTGAATTGGCAAATGGCAAGGCTTACCAAGTAAGTTGATTTTTTGTAAAACTTATTAAAAATATTTTTCTCTACTTGTATTCCTTACTTTGTCTCAGCCGATACACCTTTTCCTGTGTGGGACAATGTGGTTTTGGTTGCTTTTATCTATTTTAGGGCAACACAGAGGCTACAGGTAGGAGGCTATGTCCTCTATAATCAGAAAGAGGTAAGCATTGCTTGGTGGTCTGGGGGGATTCAATGCTTATAGAAGCTACAGCAAAAAATGTTACTTCCTCCCAAGTCTGGACAGCCTAAAATACCTACACAGTCCCTTTTGCCATCGAAATTCAGTACTTGATCTTTCATGGGGGTCTTTTCGCATGAATTAATAGGGCAAATGTTTTTGTACTTGCTTTATAAGTGGAAGAGAGGAAAGCACAAAAGGAAGAATCCAAAAGGACCCACATAGTTTGGTATGTGGTTTTGAAATGCTGTTGCAGACAATAGTGTAAATTCTGGTTTGGTTTCAATTCTGGTGTTGTTGGGTACATCACCTTCAAAGAGTGATCCAAGCCTGAAAGGCAACCACCTGAAGTTTTAGTACAACTCAGCATTCCACAGTCATTATATAAGAAGGTCTTGTCCCTTTTAATTAATTTTAACTTTTTTTTTTAAGAGACATTTCATGAAAGCATCTGTTGAATAAAACAAAACCTTCTTTAGTAAAGGCTGTATCCCATATTGTTTGCTCCCTGTCATGGGGCTCAGTAAGTTTTTCCTTGGATTACTGTGACTGATGTCAAGTGGTTTTGGTTTGAAGGTGTGTCCCTCTGTACTGATAGGAAAAGCAGGGTCACTTACCTAATTAGCTCCAAGCTGAAACCTCGTAAGCTTTAGTAGGGAAATAACATCAGTTTCCTGCAGTAACAGGACAGACAGTCATGAATTGAAAAGTTTTCTTGAAATGTTGCTCTGTTAAACAATGAGGTTGTTTCTGGCAGCTAATAGGAGTTCTATTCTTAGCCCACAATTCCAGCATCTGAATAGAAATCCTGCAGTATCTCAAGAGTACAGTTAGGAACAGCTTTGTTGGGTTTTGTTATTTTTTCAGTGGAAGTTTTCCACCTAGTTTAACAGCCACCTTAATTCATCTGAGTAGGGCCAGACCTGTGTCACTATGGAAACATCTCCGTACTTCAAAAATATTTTCCAAGGAAAAAAGATTGGTTCACATATAGAACTGTTCTTTTAAGATGAGAGTAGGTGTATTGTATTTCCCAGCATGTGCAAATTGATAGGGAATGCAAAATTGAAGCAATTTTTCATTTTCTGCACAGGAGGAAATTGTGGTTTGTTCTCATTTCTTAAGAGGAAAGGAGCTCTTCAGGAAGGGGTCTTCATATTCACAGACCCTCTTGCTTATTGACTGTTGTTGGACATTGGAAGATTACTGCAAAATCATTGCAGAGATGTTTTGTCATTCTAGCTCTAAGCAGTTGATTGTTATATTTGTAGCCCTCAGATATCATTATTAGACAGTCAATACAAAAAGAGTATCATAAAGAATTGGTCACTGCAATCAAAGACTGTAAGAGCAGAACTTTGCTTTGTATACTACCTTCACTTACAAGGTAGGTCTGTATCCTCTGGCAATTACCACCTCCTAAAAAAAGAGGGAAAAAACCCCAAAACAAATAGTAACACATTAATAACTCATTAATGTACAGTATCTTTCACAACTACTTATAAAAGGCAATATTTTGGGTAATCAGATTCATCTCCTACTTAGGCAACCAAGAAAAAAACCCACCAGACAAAAAAGCCTAACTCAGCTATGTTTAAAGGGACGTAGTAGAGCAGTTTATTTATCTGTAAATTGTCTTCTCTTTTGTTTAGATTCAATTTTAGTGGTTTTTTTCAGTAATAATACCATGAAAAAAAATCAGTGTTCATACTCGATTTAAGAACAATTCTCCTGTCCTTGGCAGATTTGCCCGATTATCCCAGTAGTTGCATCTATTCAGCAATGAGGTGACACACACATTTTAAGGATATGTTACCACTTTTCAGTAATGTCTACTCATTTAATGCTGTTCTTTTTCACCTGCTGAACTTCTGAAAGAAAAGACAGTGCCTCAGACATGATGCTGGTAGGTCTCCACAAAAATATATGATCCAAGGATCATATTGAAAGTATGACAAAAATTCAAGTAATTTGCTAAGTTCTCTCCCTGGCTAGAGAAACAGTCCCTTTGTATTATGATTAAACAGTCCCTTTGTATTATGATTAAACAGTACAAGGTAGTGTGGAGTTAGTAGGAAGGTCAAAGTGTAGAATTCATAAAGGATGCATCATCTGAAAGTATAATACAAGCCTAACAAAAATAGGCCATGACAGACTAAAGCAAAAAAAGAATTTGGTACCTCATTAAGGAATATTAGATCAGTACTTATGCACCTTCCCATTTATGTCTACGTAACAGCAATTTTTAAAGATGTGGCTGAACGTTAGACAAGCAACTTAAACACATTTCCAACTGTTCAGTACAAATCAGATCTTAGTTGAGGCTATTTTTGTCTCTAACTCAGTGAATGTTTATTTCAGTAAGGATCAGCTAGGCTGTCACATTGTTCCCGGAATGCACAAGTGTGGATTATACTTAAAACTGCCCATTTTACCACGCAGATTTATGTGCATCAAGTCTAAATGCTAATGAATATTCAAGATAGCTTTTAAGAAGCGCAGTAACGGTGTTTTGTAATCTCAGTGGCACAGAAAATGCACATTTTTAACATAGCTTTTATTTTACCCATATACAGCTTGCCAGTACACAGCACATCACTGCTGAACAGCAGTACAACTTACTGCATTTTTAGATGGCTAGAGAGAAAAGGAATTATGTAACAAAAGGGAACAGTGCAAGTTTTAGGGTTGACAAGATTGCCACTTTCCACCCATCCCCAACATATAAAGCAAATCGAACAATGTTAATTCTAGAATTTTTGGTTGCAATGCTGCTAGATTTATATAAACATAAGTTATAAAAAGTACAGGGCATAGAAACAGTTTACAAATAAGTTAAATTTCAATTATCTCAGTATTCACAATAGAAAAATATACATTTTATAATCAGTCTTTTCCAGAAGAAAGCTTATAGGGTTTTCTAATTTATGGCTCCAATTCACTTTGCGAGAGCAAAATATCTTCACTTTGGCCACCTGCTTCCATTGCCAGTAGTGCTTCCACTGTTTCCAAAGGTATCCCTTCGGGTGTGCGAATGTGCATTGTAGTACCATTGGAATCAGTCACAATAACGATGCCTTCTGCCTGAGACAAAACAGCAGTGTCTGGATGAGACAAGATAAGCCCATCTGAAGTCTGAATAAAAATCTGTTCGTGTCCCTGAGACAAAAAATCATGGCTCTCATCAATCTCAAAAGCTACAGTTTCATCTACAGTAACTGTATTCGCCAGCTCATGTGCTTCCTCTGTCCCACAAGAATATTCACTCTCGTTTTTAAAAGCGTTTTCCTGGTTCTCATGAGTGGACATGGAGGCTCCCTGGACAGCATTCTGGTGCGACTCAGCCTGAGCACTGTGAGGGTAGTTTATTGGCACAACGTTTGTTGAAAAAACTTTTTCAAGTTCCTGTATCTCATCAGTCATATCAGCATTATGAAGTTGTTCAGAATGTTCTTTAATTGCAAAATTAGGGTTTTCTTCTTGCAGTTCCTGACCATTTTCTTCACTTGTTGGTAAGCCAGTGCTCTGATTGGCCACTGCCTGCTCCGACACGGAGCTGCAGAGTTCAGGAGCTGCCAGTCCCCCCACCGCGTTCCCGCTCACAAAGTGCGCCTGAACCAGCCCAGCTGAGCCACCTGCTTCAACAGGCAGCACGACTTCAGTGTGCAGCAGAGATGCTTCACCTGCCAAATCTGGCCCCTGTATGCTCACAGGCTGGGGATACTCTATCCTCATTTCCACAGTTTGGGAGAAGGTACTTGAATTTTCACCATCGATTCTAACTCCTGAATCAGCAACTGAATTATGTTCCTCTGCTGTCTGTAATGTACTTCCAGCTGTGCAGCAAGTGATGTGCCTATCTTCTGAAAGCAGGATTTCTCCATTTAAGGGAATAAAACCTGAAAAGGGAAAAGAGATACTATTTTGTTGGGCAATCTAATATTGCATGCAAAAAAAATTATTTTTCAGCAATAATTTTGGAGGAAAAGCTAGACTACTTCCCTGCTTTCTTTCCCCCAAATTAGCAAACCTGAAGCACGCACCTTACAAGAGTTTCACAAAACTTCCCAATGAGAAAGTCAGTATAAAAATATTGAGGGAATTTTTGAATAGTGATATTTTATCAAGTATTTGATAAAGTTTTATATTAAGAGACCTTATGTTAAGAGGCAGCATTTTTCTGTTAATCTTGAAAACAATCTGGGCTGAAAGTCAAAGTAAATTTTCTTCCATCATGCAGCCAGTAACATTAAAAGATAAAGACTTTACCAGGCACAAACTTGACAGCTGCTCATTCTCATCGCCACTAGTAAGTTGATGGAAGCATTTAAACTCCAGTTTAAATTTCTATTCCTAATCAAGCTCATCCTGGACTCACACATGTCATCAGGTTACTACATATTAATGTGCTGAGAGCCACGGAGGCACTTCTGTCCTGTGCCAGAAAAGGTAAAAACCACAAGAAACGCAGTGTTCTACCAGTTACTTGACCTGGACCTGACCAGGGGTCCAAATCCGGAAGGTAGCTGAACAATAACTACTAAGCTGCAGTAGTATGAGCTGTCAGTCTTTATTATTAAAGGTCAAAAGGAACAAGTAGGTTGGTTTGGTTTTGGATTTTTTTTGTTACGAAAGATATCACTGCACAACAAAGGAGACCTAACACTGCAGAAAGGACTATTTTTAGTTTTTTGCACTGTAGACTAGCAAATGCCCTAATAGCAGGTGCAAGCAAAACATAATTTTAAAAACTCATAGCCCAGAAGAAAATCATAGTGCAGCAAGAAGTAAGCATGGTCATGCAGAGTGTCTTTCAGAGAAAGAAAATCTAATGGAGGGAAACAAAAATAACTGTTGACTGAAAGACATGCAAAGGGCAAAAGCAAAGCCATTTACAGCGACACCAAAACAAGGTATTTACAAAGAGGATAGTACTGATAGATATATCTTACTAGAGATTTACTTTCTTTTCACTGTTACCCTGCTAATCTGAAGGGCAGCAGGATGAAAGACGAAGAAGTAATAAAAAAAAAGGCAACCACCTGAAGACTGGTGCAAAATGGTGCCTCAGTTCCAATACAAGATGTATTCCAATGATGGATACAGGACAGCCCACACCAGCTCTCCCAAGATCCACAAAGCTCTGGGAATTCTGCTATTGTAGCTGGCTGGGACCAAGAGGAAGGACGTGCACTCTGCTTCCTCTTTCTCTGCTCTCCCACAGCTGACACAATGGTCATACACTCTGAGGGATAGGACAGACAGGAAGCACACAGCAGAGGACAGTACTATGCTCCTAAATAGTATCAATAACTGGATTATCATGCATCCAGAATTGAGCTACTGCTGTCTGCAAGATCTATAACTTTTCCCTCCTCATGAGGCCTTTCCAGTTAAACAGTTGCTTTTGAAGGACCTGGGAAGCAAGTAAGGAAATGAAACTTTAATACAAAAACCATAGTAGCTTGAAGGACAAAGATTTGTTCAGCTCCTCCATGAACAGAATAGAACTGGAAAATCTGAAGAGGTTACCATCTTTTTCAAACAGTGTACACAAATTTCCACTCTTTTCTTTCACTTCATCTTGACTGGCATAAGCACTGTTCACATTCTCTGTTATGTCTTCTAACTTGGTCCTTTTGGCTGGTGGCAACAGTTCTTCCCCTGAGCTCTGTCAATACAAGAGATCATTAACTGCTGCCCCTATAACAGTTGAAAATACTGGAAAAGATAATTGTGGAAACATCATGGCAGTGAACTGATGATCCTTGAAAACAGGATTTACACTAAAGGTCTTCTAAAAGGTAAGGTTTTAAACACAGCCCTCACACTTTGCCAAAACTCCAAGGGGAGGAAACACAGCTCTCTGCTACAGTTGTAAACAGACTGAAGCTTGTCAACTGACTTGTCAGAAAGAAAGAAACTGTTTTCATGCCCCTCTGTCCACCACCAATTAGCACAGCAATCACTTCTCCAATGTCTGAGCCTCTTCAGGTTAGACCATTTCCTCTAACACAGGTTGGAATCTGTGGGGCCCCCAGTTACCAGCACCTCAACAAAGTTCTTTTGTCCCTGTATCATGACATTACCTGTAAATTTTTGATATTCTGTCCTGAATGCTGCCAAGTGTCTTCCCAAAGCACATACTTAGTGTGCTAGTTCATATGCCCTGCTATGATACCACAGCAGAGAGTACTTTCAGTATTTCTGAACACCATGAAAGCCTTACTTTAACATGACTCAAATAATACTAGCATGATTTTGTAAGGAATAATTATGTGTTTTAAAAAGTTTTAATTTGTCTTAGTTTCATTGTTAATTTTCACAAAGGTATTCCATACCTCAGCTAACCGTTTTTGTCCCAGTCCATCCACAGGCACTTGCTCACTAACCATTTTAATTACACATTGTGAACAAGAGCCTGCACCTTGCATCTTCTGTTCTCCACTGAGTATTTCTGTGATTCCTAGAGATTCAGCAACCTTTGAAAACAGATACAGGGAAAAAATGTAAAAGTTAGCCTCTCAGATCTGAATACATAAATACTGAAATACAGATTAGTTTTCTTAAAACTGAACTAGAATTACACCATGTCTAGCCTGACAATCGCCTCAGCTCAATCCAAGTATTTAGACTCCCATGTTTTCTACCAGCCTTCACACTGACACATGATCTTCATCTGAAGGTGACTGTTAACAGGCAAACTTGAAAGAATTATGGTTATTTATAGAATCCAGAGACAGTTACTCAGAGCAGAGTTTAATAAAGATTATTGAGGCTCTCCATCATATAAAAAAACATTTAAAGTCTTCCAGTTTAGAGTATCTCTGCGTAGTTAAGGAGTTTCCCCCCTCCTCACATTCCATTCCTGTGCTTCATCCCTATGTAGGTGTGCTACTATCCAGCTTCTCAAGGCTAGGTTGTTTTGGGGTTTGGTTTGGTCTTGTTTTTCTTTTTTAAAGAGCATCATTCTATATTAAGAATGCACATGAACACAGAAGCAAGAAAGAGGTTCCATCTGTCTTTCTAGATATAGCTCCATAAACAATGAATCTGGAGTCACTGAAATAATAGTTTGCAGTTTTATTAATGTAGTCACTACCTTTCACATTTGTTAGTATTACTGTGAACTGCATAGATGCATTCAGTTTGCCCTCATTTTGCAATGAAACTACTTATCCCTTCAAATCAAGGTCACTCATTTTAAATACAGACCCCACTCTCCTTCCTGATCAAACATCAGGATGTACTTTTATTAGCAGGTAATGCTAAATACACCTTGCAGTAACATGCAGCTTCATACTACCCCAGATAAGCAAGGCAGGTATCACCACTGCTGGAATTGTTTTTAATCTTTCTACTTGTATCCACTGACATAAACTAGAATTGTAGTTTTATTATGAATTTCTTTTTCTTTGTAAATTTGTAAATTGTTGGACTTTTTACAATAATGTCTATTTTTGCTAATCAAAAACCATGTTGTCTTCAAATAAATTTACCTGCATGAGAAAGCTTATCAGAGAAAATTAAAAATGCAACGCATTTAAAATAAAGCAAGCAAACAAACCAATCATAGTTCCAAACTTTATTACCTTAGCATCTTTTATTTCAACAGGCTGCTGGCAACTCTCAGAATCAGAATTACTGAGGTGATCATAAGCCATTTTCTTTACCATGTTATGCAAGTCTTCAAATTCCCTATAAACATCTGGAAAGTAAGCTTTGGCTGGATATCCTTTTTCAACCTAGGAATAAGAGGGGAATAAAAAAGGGCTTATTTCTCCCTCCCTATAAAAAAAGATGAAATTAAGATCTGTCCATTTTGTTTTGTTTAACATTTTAAAATAGAAACATGCAAGTCAAAAGACTATGGAATACTCAAAATGCCACTGAACCAGGCAGCAAAAAGCAAGGCTTTGAGTTGAGACCTATGAGAGTTTTGCCTGTGTAAGACTGAAGTGATGTGTGGAACATCTATGTGCCACACAATACTAATTTAGGAAATTCAGTTATGTCTCTAAAGGAATCTTTTTATGTATACTAATGGAAGTATCCCTAAAATAATTTAATATTTTTACATAAAGACTCACCTTCATTAACAGAAATTCATACACCGTAACAAGCTTTGTAAGACGTGGGAGAGCCAGCTCCATTAAGTCTTCATTATCACATTGTTGTATTAGCTGTCAAAAGCCAGAATGAGATTATTAGGAAAAAGCAGCCCACACGTTATGCACCCCATTTTCAGAACATAAAATATCACTACTTTTTTTTGGAAAGATATGCTGTATGTTTAGGCAGCTTTAAGAATAGATGCAAACTAACTCCAAAATGGGGTAAGTTAGAAAACCTCAGAACAGTTACTACTCATGTGCAGACAAAACTCAGTCCCAAAAATGTTGCCAATTCATAGAAAGAGCAGCAACCTCAGTAGCTTTAGTAGCCATAAAGGATCTACAACACACAGAAAACAAAGAACAAGTTGTGTTAGTTGGATTTTAATCCCCATTCTATCCTCCCCAACACCTTCTTTCTGGGTTTGTTTTGGTTTTTTGGGGATTTTTATTATTATTTCTTTTACTGTGTTGGAGAAGATAGGTAGTAGTAGCTAGTAACTTTCCTTCTCCAGAAAAAGGATAGCAAGAATATATCTACATGTCAAAAATCCCTTTCCAGACTGAGTTCCCATTTTCCCTTTTTCCAGTGTTCTGTTGGAAGTATATTTTTCTTAAAAGACAACTAAATGTTTTCTTCTTAGAAGCCATCTTAGGCTTTCATCTTGTCCATACACAAGGATGTAAAAAAAAAAATATCTTTTTGAAAATTATTCATTGAAAACAAGTGATTAAAAAAAAGAGGGGGGAAAAAAATAGGGCAGGAAAAAAATACTTGTGAAGTAATTGCAGAAGAGAACCATACCTCTTTTAACCTAGCTTTTCTTCTGAATACATTGTGTTCTGCTGACACACTACTAAGTGACTTTGAAGGGGACTGACCAGGTCTGCTAAGCCTTCCAGAACACCTGGATCTTCCACCCATCCTGGGTCGACCACGTCTCTTTGGTCGTCTGGGTCTTCCAGGTCCTTTTGGTGTTACGGGTCCCTGGTGTCCTGAACTGGTTTCATTTGGTTGTTCTGCCAGCAAGTGTCTGCTTTCCTCAGACTCTGAAGCCTTAATTAAAAGAAAAAGTATTTATTCACCATTTTAAGCAGTTTTGAGGAAGACAATTTTATAATTAAGTTTGCCATCTATGCAAACAATAATAGCATATTAAAAAAATGCAAAGCTGGATACAAGCATAACTTGCAAAGAAAGTTGTGGAATAAATCCAACACATTAGTAAGACTGCTACTTCTGCATCACATATATGCCATTATTTGCAAAGTTAGCATTTTTGAACCACAAAATGTCATACAAAATAAAGAGATTAAATAAACATAATGAAAGAGCTGTTTTAAGTGGGTTAAACACATTTAATATTTTTGAAGTAAAATATATCCTCTTTAGATAAAGACGTTGTAGAAATAAAACTTAATTAGCAGTAAAACATTCTCAAAGAATAATTTGGGTTTCATTGTAACCACGTCAAAGCATGAAGACTTTATAGGAAAGACAAAAACTCTGACACCATGAAGAACGACAAGCCCAGTAATTAAATATCAAAATGTACTGCCTAGTTTCCACATTTCAAAATCCAGTCTTCCCTAGGAACACAGCTAGAAGTAGCTTCTGTTATAAGATCATACAGAAACTCAAAGTACCTTTTCTATTTTTAAGTTATCATCATTATTTCAGTACAAAACTTTTTAACGGTTCAAAGGAGTGATTTCTTACTTAAACGTCTTCCCTTCCAAGCTAGAATTTCTAAGAATGTTCTAGCATCTTTTAAGAAACCAGTTTATAATAGTACTGAGGTACATCAGGCTTCTTTGCATAATCTGTACATTTGCATCCCAACATACAGTAACTCCCTACTATTCTACTGATTAGGGAAGCTCTAAAAATGGCAAATTTATGTCAGTTCTATCCAGGGATTAAATTACTAAATTAGTTCTAAATTTGACATAAGACTAGAGGTTGAGCATGGGGATCTTGATTGGCTTCCTGTCTGTATCAAACAACTGTACAATAATTCAGAAAGCAGACTTCAGTATTCTGCAATTCCCTTTTTCCAGAGATGATAAGTGAGTGTAGATGATGAGGGAAGGTTTGTTTGCTGCACTGGCACCTTAAGCTGTAAATTTTCACTTTCCTGAGAACAACTTCACAATTACAAACACAAGTAATAAATGTGACACCCCTACATCTAAACAAGTACTTTTTCCTAGCCAGCAGCTACATCAACTTGCTGCAAAATGTTAAGAGTCATTTTAATATTAAAAGAGAAACTTTTCTTTGAAGTGACCAGCTTAAAACATCACAGGAAAAAATTTGCAGGTGAGGCAGCTTCCAACCCAGAGACTCAAATTTCACCAGTGTTTGGTGTGCAGGGTTTCAAAGCCTCACTTTCAAAACCTGCTCTAGGAAAAGCTGCAGTTCACTGTTGTGTTCCAAATAAGAGATTTTTCTGTGATGACATTATTTCAGCAATAGAAAATGAGAGAGCAGATCATGTGTTGCTGTCATGCTAAAGGCTGTAACTGAACAACAGTGTTCTTATCCAAATGCAGAGAAGAATGTCATTTATGCAGACAAGGTGAAAACTGTATGTCAGAAACCCAGTACAAATGAACGCTCAGTGAACATTTAGTTATATGTGTCTGTGCAAGAGTACTACTGCTGCAGCACTGCAAGAGACAATTTGATTTTTAGAGCACTTCAGTGGGAGATTTGCCTAATGTAGTCTATCAGGGGATATTTCTGAGCAGTACAAGACTGCAGCTACAGAACTGCCATTCTACTTTGAATAGAAGAACTGACAGTTTTTCTAAGTAACACTTTACCTGTTCTCCAGCCTTTGAATCAACAGTTTCTTCCAGATTGGTAGCTAGTGCTTTTTCATGATTTAAAGTGAAAGCAATTGAATCCAAATGTGCTGGACTCATCATTTCCTCTTCCACAAATATACTTCCATTAGGCTTATTTAGAGGTATTTTCTGAGGTGAAGACTCCAGCTGTCCATGGTCTGGGTTAAGTTTATAATGTCTTGCTAATCCTCCTTTTCCTATGTAAGATTTTTCACAAGTCTGACATTTAAACATCTTGGGTTTCAGATTATAATTTGAAGAACTGAATAATGCATCCTTTCCCTTCACCTTTCCTTCTTCATCATCTTCTATACTCAGCTCAGAGTAGTCATCAGAATCAGACTGATGACCATCAGCCAAATCCTCCATTTTAATGAATTTGTAATCTTTAGCTTTGTATTTGGGGGGGCGTGAAATCCGTCCAGAACGAGTTTTCACCTTCAACGATTTCTTTAACTTGTCATCCTTTTGCTTTTTTTCAAGGCATGGTATACTTGCTGAACTGGCTGCAGCCATGGTAGGATTTGGAGACCTTGAAGCCGATGCTGTGGCACGAGTAGCCCTCTGTCCATTCACCATCTTAGATGGGGGAATCTTGTTCACAGACACTGACCCATGAGATGGTAAAGGCCTCTGCATAAGCAACTGAACCGGAGACTCAGAAGAACTTTGCAGGAATAGCTGCTGCTGCTCTGTTCCTGAAACAGGCTGTATCCTAATTATCTGGGGATTAATAATGCCAAGTCCTGGTATGCTAGAATTCCTACCAACTGGCTGACTCAGCGTTAGAGTTTTGGACTGGACTGGTGCCAATGATGTCATTGGCCTTTCAGTTTCCTTCATCTGTCCTGGCTGAACTTGGACACAAATGGCTTCCAGCTGCTTTTGTGGAAAAAAAGGAAGAATTGCAATTACACAAATACGGCATTAATAAATAAATACAATACTTATCAAGATAATGCACACATACCCTTAAAGCAAAGCGTGAAGAAACCACTGCACATCATTAGTTTTCCATTTTAATGCATCAAAGCACAGATTTAACATCAAAGTACAGATTCCCTTCCTTCAAGCTATGGGTTTTCCTGCACATTTACTACTGTGACTGCTGTTCCAAGTAAAGCATGTAAAGTTTGCTCTGAGGCCATGTCACAGCTTTATTTCCTGCTAGCAGGCCTGTCTGGAATAGCAGACTCAATGCCATCATCACCAAGGTACAATCATAACCTTCAGCAAACCCCAAACACGGGAGAACTACAGTCCGCTACATGACACAGGCCAAATAACCAGTCCAGGACATACTATAATGTGTGTTCAGTTCACAAAACTTTGTGGTGGTGATTCAGAGAATCAGATGTTACCGTTCATCTCCCTCACAGTTCTCTCTGCCTCATCCAAATTTCTGCCTCAGTTTGAATCAATCACTTGACAACCCCTGCACTCCAAACGTGGGTTGAAAGTCCAGGTACTGTCACCTGCAAGAGAGGCATGCACTAACTTCCTGTGTATCACCACTTAACCACTATGAAACAGCTCGTCTAAGGTGTTCTTGGCTACACGTGTTGTCAGACCAAAATACTGACCACAGCAGCTATTAGCTCCCTTCAAACACGGATTTTCCTAAACCACATTGAAAGCTGTGCCTTTGAGCTATGGGACTGGAGTCTACGCCCGAGAGCAGATGTAACTGAGGAGAACGGCAAAAAAAANTAAAAAGGATTAAACCCGCCAGAGCCGTGGCTTTCATTACCAACGGAGCGCAGCAGCCTCCCTCCCCCAGCCCCAGGGGTTACCTTTTGCGGGAGGAGGCGGGCAGCCGCCGCGGCCCTGCCCTGCTGCAGGGCGACCTGCTGGGCCACGCTCTGCAGCTGCCGGGCGGCGTTCTGCATGATGTCGCCCGCGGGGCAGGGCTGCGGCGGGGGCGCGGCGGCCGCCGCCGGCTTCAGCTGCTCCTGGGCCTTGCTCACTTGCTCGATGACCCGCCGGAGCTCCGCGGGGGCCAGCGGCGCGGCGGCG